>JBAKBP010026536.1:0-31545 GCA_037953745.1 Lithodes maja | reverse complement strand
CTCTCATTCTTCGCTTTTGATCACTTCTTAATTGGTGCTGTGCTGCAGTGTAGCAGTTCTTGCCTCATCTTTCGGCTCTACCCTATAAGAGTTCTGCTGTGGAACTCATGTGGTGCGGATGAATTGGTGAAATGGCGAGAAATGTCTGCGTATCTTCACCGCCTTAGATTTGTTCACCTGCCCTTCCCTACCTATCATGTCTTAATTGGTTGTCCATCTTGATCTAATTCTTCAGGCCAGCCCTATTAGAGTATTTTGGGAGAACTCAGTGGTGTGGTTAAACTATTTTTAATATACAGTATATTTGTTTAAATATGTAAGATATGCAATAAATTATGTAAAATATATTGTTTTTACTTTATACCTATACATATAATTGTCATTATTAAGGAAATTCCATTGACTATTTACATCGCTAGGCCTAGCTTCCTTATTTCTATTAATTTCCTCCAGTTCACAATGAAACCTATTGCTAACTTCCTTGTTCTTCAGCAGCCGCGGCGGTGTCGGCGTTGGATGCTTGGGATAATGTTCCCGTCTATTTTACAATGAAACCTATTGCTAACTTCCTTGTTCTTCAGCAGCCGCGGCGGTGTCGGCGTTGGACGCTTGGGATAATGTTCCCATCTATTTTGAATGCCATTGGATACAATAATATGTTGAAAGCCCCCCCCCCCCCTCCCAGCCCCCTCGACATGTTATCATCATCATATATTATATTGCCAGTAGGGGGCAAACAACCAAAAAAATTGCCGCAAAGCCCTTCCCTCAACATATTATTGTATCCAATGGCGGTCAAAATAGACGGGAACATGATCGCAAGCGTCCACCGCCGCCTCCGCCGCCGCCGCCGTCATGTTTACATGCTCGATCGCCGCAGTTTGGTTAGGCCTATTTGCCCCCTGCTGGCAAATTATATGATGATGACAATATGTCATGGGGGTGTTTGCCCCCCTCAACATATTATTTTATCCAACGTCATTCAAAATGGACGGGAACATGATGGCAAGCTTTCGTCGCCGCTCTGCATAGTGTAAACATTGGTGGTGGTACGCCCGAACTCTACATTCTGCCCGGCTAGGCCTATATTATAGGCTACAATAAATGAATAGGCTAAGCTATTTTATCTATAGGCTAGACCTAGTCTAATATTACAATTTAAGGTAGCATTCAAGGAGACTACAGCAGGACTTACCTTTGACCGGGTATAGGCTATCCTAGTGTTTACTAGGCCTATACCCCTTTGAAAGGACATTAGCCTAGCCTAACCTAACAACCTTACCTAACCTATCATAGTGATGGTGATGGGCTGGTCTATCAGAGTGAGAACTGAGCGATCTCTGCCATACCCATAGCTTACTCTGACTGTTCCTTTTACTTCTATATTTTCTAGATCTCAAGTGACGGCGTCTTTTGCGTGGATTGACCTCCTAATCTACCAAGATTGGAAGCCAAAGCGTCCCATCTTTCCTTTGCCCCTCAACTTTCTCTTCATAATTGCTGAGGGGCACAGGGCCCTGGGTGGGGCTTTGGTTTCCCGGGCATTTCCGCACCCTCCTCAGCTCCTCGCCATGGAGTGGCTTCGGTCACCCAGCCTTTATTGTGGTCGGCAGGGAGGGTTCTGTGGGGGCGCTCGGTTGTGGCCTTGGCCTTGCTCGGGGCCTTGGGGCTGTTCGGCCAGGCAGCTTGGGGAAAAACAACAACAACAACCTATCATAGTAGGCTATTATGGGTGGGGGCTGCCACCCCCACACCCAATTTTTGATGTATTTGTCTATTTTGCCCCCTGCTGGCACCCTCAACATATTATTGTATCCATTGGCATTCAAAATAGACGGGAACATGATTGCAGACGTCCGCCGCCTCCGTCATGTTTACATTTGTCAATCGGCGTTGTTAAGTTCGTGTCTATTTTGACGGAGATTTATTTTGGTTATTTGCCCCCTGCTGGAAATATATATTATGATGACAATATGTCATGGGGGGGTGAAGGGGAGCAAAGCCCAACCTCAACATATTATTGTATCCAAAGGCAGTCTAAATAGACAGGAAAAGGATGGCAAGCGTCCGACGCCACTACGCGTACGCGTAGTGTAAACAAGGCTGGTGATACACCCGGTAACTACATCTTACCCGGCTAATGTCCTTTCAAAGGGGTAGCCTATAAATTAGTAAACACTAGGATAGCCTATACAACGCAACTCTTGCCGATAGGCCTAGCCTAATGGCTAACCTATTCATAAAGGTGTCTATTTTGACGGCAATTTTTTCGGTTATTTGCCCCCTGCTGGCAATATATATGATGATGACAATATGTCATGAGGGGGGGGCCTCAACAATGACCCTCTATATATCAAATAGGGCTAGAGCAAATTGGCTGCAAATTTCCACATCTAGGCTATTCCTTGACTGACTCTTTCCAAATGGTAGACATATTAGCTTGATCACTCTAGGCCTAGTTGTTTTTTAGTTACAGAGGTTATAGCCTAGGTCATGATTTCTTGCCTACTTACAGCGAATAGACTAGGCCTATTGTAGATTGGTAAAATATTTGCTTAATAGGCCTAGGCTATGCAATTGACTCGATTCGACTAATTTTACCTAATTAGGCCTAAAGCAGCCTCAGTCTATTCCCAAACCCCAAACAGTATCCCATGTTAAGCCCTAGGCTAGGCCTAATCCCACTCTCAATCAAAATTCGAACTGATAAATTCGTACCTACCGGTAGAGCTGCCTAGGCTAGGCCTATATTTTTCGTGAATAGATATAGAAAATGGTTTAAAGGAAAGAGCATCCTATATTATGTTCAAATAATATGTAATAGCACTGTGTATGGTTGTATTACATTTAAATAGTGATAGATGTGTATATTAATGGGATAAATACTCCGAAGTTCGCATACGTTCAGAAAATTTTGTGCAACACTGTTGCCAGATACTAATCAATCCCATTATCATTATATCATAATGGATTTTACTCATTTGCATAATTTCAAATGTCTAGCACATTAATATAATATTTTCCTATCTTTTTTGTAGTGATATTTGTCTGATTTAGTGGTATATTGGTGTCTGTCTAGGGTTATAATGCATTGTGAAAGTTACCTCTGAATCTCTGACTTGGCTTAAGTGCCCCTGCTTTCTTTGAGTAGTACACGGCAAGAGAAGCTTTCGGTTCTGTCTCAGAGTGTCAATTACTGTTCAAGGTAAACACAACTGCTAAATTCGACCTCATGTTCAAATAATATGTAATAGCATTATCTATGGTTGTATTAGACAACAATCGTGATAGGTTTCTATTTTATGTAGATAAATAGTATTAAGCTGAATAAACTAAATACCGAAAGTTCACTAGAGTGGTAGTTGATACATATGAGGGAGGAAGAAGATAGGAGGGAAGGGCTAGGCAGTGTTGCCAGTTGTATCGCTAGATATTACCGCTAGATGTAGAGCTATTTACTTCAATTTAGCAGCCATTTTTTCATATCTAGAGAGATTTACTAGGGATAATTTACAAATGTCAGACATTCTAGTCATATTACATTGTAAAATTTGCAAAACAAACAAACCAAGACTCTTTAGAAATTGCAGCATTATTCTAACATTGTTTGACTATGTAGCAACATGCTAGCGACTTTTGAGAAAGGATCTAGCGGTATTTTGTGGAGACATACTGGGAGGGAGGTTGCAGTGGTGCCAGTTGTAAAGCTACATATTACCGCTAAATGTAGAGCTATTTACTTCAATCTAGCAGTCATTTCTTTTATATCTAGAGACATTTACTAGGGATAATTTGAAAATTTCAGACATTCTAGTCATACTACATTGTACAATTTGCAAAACAAACAAACCAAAACTCTTTAGAAATTGCAGCATTATCCTAACATTGTTTGGCTATGTAGCAACATGCTAGCGACTTTTGAGAAAGGATCTAGCGGTATTTCGTGGTAACACTTTAGGAGGGTTAAAATACGAGTCACACGGGCAATTGCCAAAACTTTAAAGGTCCATATCATTGTTATTAAACTAAGCATTTGGCAAAGGGAGGAATTGTTAAAAACCTTAGCCAATACTCTGTCATTCACCAAAAATAAATTTGAATTTATCATTATTATTTGGTAGGGTAGGTATGTATAGGTAGGTTGGCTAAATAATTGCTGGAATTCGTAGGGACTCGAATGGTTTTGAGAGAGTTAAATAAAAAAACAAAAGTTAGGACTGAATAATAAAGAGATTATGTTATTAAGCAAAACTGGGGGATGCGTGGAAGCCTATAGACTGTAGACGGTAAACTTTGTGTGGGTAGCGAATTCGGTTTTAAAGTAATTTAAGAATAGACAGTTTTCAATGCTGCGGCCAAACTATTCCACCCATTTATATTTTTTGGGTATCAAAACGTTCGGAATCGCGAGCCTCACCCAACTACGCAAGCATGGCTCTGATCATCGGCGTAGTTTTCAAGATGTGGAATTTTAAGTGGAATTAGAGGTTTTTTCAAGATTGCCGGAAAAAAACCCACGTGCAAAAGCAAAACCTTCTCTATAAAATTTGCGGAGCATTAGTAGGGGAGTGCGTATGCCAAAGCCCAGTCGTTTCCTGTGAGTGGGAGAGACGGTATTTAAGCGTCAATTTTTTCGGGAAATCAGCTGCCACGGACCTGTTTGGCCACCATGCCGGATGTTTAGCATATCAAAAGTTGCCCAATACAAAAACGCACCTCTTGTGAAAGTTTGATCCCGATCCAAAAAGCGGTTCTGGAGTTATTGCGTCGAAACCGGCGCGTAAGAAGAATTTGGATGAAATTCCAGGTTTAATGATTACAATAGGGGTTGCCCGTAGGGGACGAACCCCTAATAATAATAACTCTATATTTTATTCTATAAAAGCGGCCTATATTTGGACAATAGCTATAATGATAGGTCCAAAAAATGTTATGTTTATGTAAGTAATTACAGTAGTCTCCAGTAGAGGATGAATTTGTGTGGGTGTTTCAACTTTAAGGTCACACATCATGTTTGTTGAGAGGATTAGACCACTTTTATATCCACACCAACAAATATAACTCTGGCAACACCATCATTGTCTTACTCATGAGCTACCCACACAACGCTTTAAAGACACGTTAGTTTATTTATGTATTTATTTGTTATTATTACCAGTATACAGTATATATATATATATATATATACAGTATATATATATATACTGCATATATACTTTAATGCACAGAAAACCAAGTACATTCAATTTTCTAACCGACAGAATCTCACTGACTCCCATATATTTTTTAATGATGTAAATATTCCCACTTCCCCTAGTATTGACATTCTCGGTGTAACATTAACTACTAACTTGAGCTGGACACATTATGTTAGAAGCATTGCTAAGAATGCCTCTAAAAAACTGGGACTCCTGTACAGAGTTCGAGAATTCTTCACTGACGAGCAGTTGGCCGTGATATATAAAAGTCATGTGCGTTCTCAGATGGATTACTGTTCACCTCTGTGGGGTGGAAGTGGAGTGGTTGCATTGAGGCAGTTGGACAAAATTCAAAATAAAGCTATTAGATTAATCAATAACCCTGCAATCACACAGGACCTTCCTACATTATCCATACGAAGAAACGTTGCATCCCTTGCATTATTCTACAGATATTTTCACAGCAATTGTTCCGAGGAACTTGCTTCAATTGTGCCGCCTCTCCACATCTTTCCCCGTAGAACTAGGGCAGCTGAGAGCGCCCATGAATTTACACTTTCTCCTCCACAATGCAGAACTTCTGCTTATCAGAATTCATTTATCCCCAGAGCTACTACTCTTTGGAATTCACTTCCCTCGAATTGCTTTCCACAAACTTACAATCTACAAATGTTTAAATCCAGTTGTTACAAACATTTTATGAATGGAGGATGCCTTTAGGCACATGGACCTTTTTGTTTTATCTGTGTTTTTCCTTCCTCCGTTCATTGTCTCTTTAAAAAAAAAAAAAAAAAAAAATTATATATACAGTATATATATATATATATATATATATATATATATATATATATATATACATATATATATATATATATATATATATATATATATATATATATATATATATATATATATATATATATATATACTGTATAATGATTATACTACATCACCAAACAAACGCCCACAATCAGGAAAATGATGGCCTTCAATAAACAACACACAAAGAATCAAATGACAACAATGGTCTGTGATATTTAAGCTGACCTAGCCTAATGGACGGTCAGGTAACTCTGTGTGTGTGTGTGTGTGTGTGTGTGTGTGTGTGTGTGTGTGTGTGTGTGTGTGTGTGTGTGTGTACTTACACTAGTTGTACTTACACTAGTTGTATTTGCGGGAGTGAGCATGCTCGTTAATTCCCGCCTCCTAAGATATGTTTGTCATACCGTGCTTTGAAACTATGCGTGTGTGTGTGTGTGTGTGTGTGTGTGTGTGTGTGTGTGTGTGTGTGTGTGTGTGAGGGTGGGTGGTTGGGTGTGTGTGTGTGAGGGTGGGTGGGTGGGTGGGTGTGTGTGTGTGTGTGTGTGTGTGTGTGTGTGCTGGGTTCACACATTCACGTATATGTTCCCGTATGCTCCCCGTACGAAGGTTTATTGGTAGTTGGCAACCGAATACGTAAAACGTAAGGGCTTAGTACGCAAAACTTAAATGAAATTGTGTCTAGTCGTGGGGGTTGGTACGCATGGCGGGTGTAGCCACGCTGGTCTTGTAGGTGGTTGGTGCGGCCAAGGTCGCCCGGTATCCTTTGGATTTCGAATCGGATACGGGGCTCGTGCTCACGTATGTAAAAAGTTGGGAATGCATACGTTTTACCTGTCTAGCTGCTACGTATTACGGGTGCAGCCACGTAAAACGTAGCAGCTAGACAGGTAAAACGTAAGTTTCTTCCGCCAATCGTACAATGTTCACGTAAAACGTGAAAGTGAAAGTAAGTCCGGCCGCATCTGGCAACACCGCCACACTACGTGTTGGCGGGAAGACGCGGCAACGGTGTACGGGGGGGTATATAAGCAGCAGCGGGGGACACTCCCGTCATACCTCTCACCACACCGGAGCAGCAAACTACAACCCTGCCACCAGCTTGCCACCCTCTTCACCCTGCCCCCCTGCCCTGCTTGCCACCCTTTGCACCCTGCCCTGCCCTGCTTGTCACCCTCTGCACCCTGCCCTGCCCTGTACCATGCAAAAGAAAGGAGTGAAGAAGGTCAGGAAGGCTTCCCCTGCCACCTCGACGTCTGGAGACACA
Source organism: Lithodes maja (assembly GCA_037953745.1). Classification (NCBI taxonomy): domain Eukaryota; kingdom Metazoa; phylum Arthropoda; class Malacostraca; order Decapoda; family Lithodidae; genus Lithodes; species Lithodes maja. The sequence goes on along the minus strand of JBAKBP010026536.1, from coordinate 24,261 downwards.
TCACCTGGTGACCCCTCTCAGCCCGGCCCCTCCAACTATGACCCCTCTCAGCCTGGCCCCTCCAACTCTGACCCCTCTCAGCCTGGCCCCTCGACGCCTGAAGGTGAAATTGTTCTCGACCTCGGCCCCGATAGTGGAGAGGTTGAAGTGGATGATGAGAGTGACGAGGAAGAAGAGGATGAAGAAGTAGAACCTGCACTTCCCAACAGCCAGACTCCACCAAAGAAACGCCGCAGGAAGAAGACGAATGTGATACTGACGGAGGAGACGGAGAGGATGCTGGCTGATTGGATTGAGCTGGATGCGCCTTTCATTATTGACAAGGGGGACCCCCGGCACAAGAATAAGGAACATATAGATTCTGTATGGGCGGAGAAGGCTGCGACCATAGACCCACCAATGACCGCCTTCGATTTGAAGACCTGGTGGGGATCTCTTCGCTCCAGGTTCGGCCGGCTCAGCAAGTTGAAGAGTGGTGATGGGGCCAAACGACTGACTGAGAGGGAGAGGTGGATCCTCAGCATATTCCACTTCATGAAGCCACACATCGTCCGTCAGAAGAAGCCCCGGTCACTTGGTATGCCTCAGGTACGTTGATATTTCTTATGTTTTCAAACCCTTCCACAGTGACAGTGTTTTTTTAGGTGATTTTCATAATAAGTTTGCTTATAATGATGCTATTATTGTGTTCAATTTATCGTGTTAAACTTCAAATATTTGTTAATGAAACGCATAATAACTCAAATCAGTTTATTCATGTTATTTTAAAGGTTACAAGGATGAATGGTTATGTTAAATTCATTCTTCTTCTCTTCTTCTTCTTCATGGATGTTGTTTGCTATTGCAAGCAGTTCCAACATTTCTATGTAGGAAATGATCCATTGCATGAGCCGGGTGTTGTGCCTGTTCTCCGGTTTGATTAGGGAGTTCACCATCTTGAACTCCTCCAGGATGTATTCCGTGATGTTCTTCATGGTGCCGAGTCAGGAGTGGGAATGGGAACGTTGTGGCCAGTCATGCCCTTTTCTAGTTCCCAGATTCCAACCAAGACATACGTGGTTGACAAAGACTGTCTTTGTATGTGTTTGGACAAACGGGGTGTGCCTACGATTGTCCGGACACGGTCCACGTAATGCCTACAAACTCACAAGACGTACGGCCTCAGCTACGTAGGTATTGTGGGGGCGTGGCCATGGGCGTGGCCTGTGTTCCGCAAATCGGGCAGCCCAGGCGGACTAACGGGGACATGCTTACGCAAGTCGCAAGCACGTACGTAGATCCATACGACTACATTACGTCTGACGTAACACTGGCCCCGTTACGGTACGTATGTCGGGTAGTGCAATAGTCTTCCTCTATACGGGCGTACACGGCCGGACTACGCCCGTCATTACACAAAATTGGCGATCACGCCTGACGGGAGCATACGGGAGCGATATACGTGAATGTGTGAACCCAGCATTAGCGACACCAGTGTAATATTGTAGGCTACCGTATCTATAATCCTGTGAAATTCAGATCCTAATACCATACTATTTTAGTAGAGTGCGTTATTCTGCACAGGGAAAATTCGTTCATATATACCTGTATATATATTTTTTGTCTTTGTCCATGAAGGATACAAAAGGCAGGCTGCCTGTAGCGAGTGTCTCCCTCAAAGTCTAAAGAGTGAAAGAGGGCCAAATTCAAGGGACGTTAGCGTTAGGGTGAAAATGCCTGGACACACGAAATTTTAGGAAGTCTAAGTCATAGGATGAAGGGAAGACTGATTGAAGGAGAGAGTTCCAGAGTTCACTTGTTGAATAGAAGACAGACTGAGAATATTTGCCAATTCTTGGGTTGGAGAGCTGGAATTGAATGTATTGATAGAAATCTTGGCACCGCAACAACAAGGTCATATGGCGCCGAACAAGCTAACATATTTGCAGAAAACTAAAACCGTAAAACAACATGTGTAAAATTAGATATCAAGAGTAAAATCGATGCAATCATAAAAACTGAAAGAGGCCAGCCTTTTTCAAAAATAAAAACACATCGTCTCCAGGGGAACCAGCCTCCCCTCCAAGCACCGAAGAGAGACAGTCAGTACCATCTGTCTTCCGGTGCCGAAGAAGCAACCTCCGACGTAATTCAACCAAACTGGGACACTCGACCAGCAAGTGCCTGACAGTAAGGGTGGAGAGCTGGACATAATAGGAGTGGGACCGTGTTGAAAGGCGGGTGCCTCGCATTCGCAGCAAGGGAGAGGTATGCACTGAGAGAGCCCTGATCGCATACCTAACCAAGTATCCACCCAACCTTTACCGAGTATGAGTTACAGTAATAATTATAATGTGGATAACGATGACAAAAGCCTTGTGGCCAATATAAGTCATTCAACATTATTCACATGGCTACCCTTTACTCTGATCATATTAAGCATACCTTGGCTCTCATGAGTGTAAGTTATTGAGAGTCATCTGATTGTATAGATACTGGCACTATAGCATAGAATCATGTTAATTTTAATACCTCAAGACAACGTAAGTATGCGAATGTGATAAGGGAGACTATCATGAGCACTATGTCTGACGTACACTACACGTAAATTATGACAACAAAAGGACAGAAAGTTAATTTTACACAAAGTTATATACATACACAGACTGCACAGTTCTTACGGTCGCTACTAGGCAGTCTGGACTAAAATCTAACATATCATTTGCTACAAAGCGGAAGGTGAAAGTAGCAAAGCAGAAAGCTCTATCCCCATCCATCACTGCCTCCGACCTTGGGTCGGCATGAAATTTAGTTGGGGAAACAAGGAACCAAGTAGAATGAGAAACTGTCTGCTTGGAAATTAATAACGACGTTGTACAATATTGTATACTACTGATAGCCAAACTTACTTAAATATTTATTTATTTATTCATTTATTTTGTTACTAATTATTACTCCAAACTCTTCGAAATGGATATCTAGCCTATTTTGTTTTAATGTGTTAAGTAATTGTATATTAGATTGTCCCACTTTCCTTGGCAATACTTGCCAGAATATAATATAAAGGATGCCACCGGAACTGACTGGGTTAAAGTTTCATTACCAGCTGTTCCCACCACATAATCCAACGACTGTCACTAATAATGTCCTACTTTATGAATGTCCTCTCACTACTTTCTCCAGTCACTATTTACTATAGTCCATTCATTATAGGTAGGCCACAATTCATGACTCCTAACCTCTGTAACTACAAAACGAGTAATACAGCGAACATTTCTACAATTTAGGAAGAGTCAGCCAGGGAATAGGTGTGGATATGTACAACCCAATACCTCTAGTCTATATTGAGTTACAGAGGTTAGGGGTTACAATTTCTGGCCTACCAATAATTAACCCCTTCTGTACAGGCAACGTCTTTTTATTTATTTGTTTCTAGCTACATTTCGACGATTTTATGAAGCTTAGGAAAGATATATGGTGGCTAAAAGGATTAATTGAGATAGTCTGTAGCCTTTTAACGAGTAGACGTCTTTCATAACCCGTACCAAATTGTCTTATAGTTGCCAGAATAGAATGAAAAGTACATCATCGGTACAGAAGGGGTTAAGGGGAGGTATTTAGTTTGTTCCCTAGACCTCCATCAAGCTTAAAATTACACCCCCCTTGAGTCCCTTTCAAGATAAATTTGTACATTTTTCGGTAGAAAAATTTCCCGGCCGAAGGCCGATTCCTCTTAAATTACATGCTCGCTATCGCTCGCCAGGATAAAATCGACACCTGAATTGCACGAAAGGTCTTAATATGGGGTGAAAGTTCTTCAAATCGCTAAACTAATGGGGAAAAAGGTTTTATAATATCAAAAGCAATGGGGCTAAACATGAGGGAGAAAGGAGTCAAGAAAAAAATCCCTCAAGTGGAGATCTCGCCTTAACAGTATTATACACTAATACTTGCCTCCCTGTTTGTCCTCCGTCCTATTCTCTGTACCGTATATTTTCCTCGCCTTATTCTTGTTCTATCCTAAATCTTTTCTTCCGATTTTCATCCCGCCTATCAACTATCCTTACCCCTTTCTCCGTTTCATAGTTTCTCCCATATTCCAAGTTTCTTTCATCCAAATTGTCTAACCTTCTTTTAACACACACAACACACACACACAAACAAAAACTCTCGCTCACTCATACTATATATCTCTCTCTCTCTCTCTCTCTCTCTTGAAAATACCCTTTTTGTCATCCATGCTGGTTCAAATGACGTCATGCGCACCAGATCCGAAGAGTTGATGGAGAAATATCGCAAGATGATCCAGCACTACAAAAACAAGACAAGGAATATCATCATCTCAGGCATTCTCCCCAAGATCGACGCACCTGATAAATTCTACGACAAGGTCTTCAGCACAAATAGCCGACTAAAATATTTGTGTCTGAGGGAAGAAGTTGAATTCATCAACCTCTGGGACAACTTCTACAACCAGCCTACTCTGTTCCGCAAGGATGGCACTCATCTAAACCCTGTGGGTTCAGCACGCATGGGTCGTCTCCTACACGAAGCAGTCCGCAGCCATGGATAAAAAAACGCCATCAGAGAAGAAGCAGCAGTGACATAAATCATCCAACGCCAAGAAAAAAACAGAGGCAACCGAGGACCACCAGCGATAAGGACCGAAGACAGCGAGGACCGAGGACAGCCATGAACATAAATGTAGATCCGACAAGAACCAAAAATATTATTAAAGAGCGTTCCGTGAGTTCTAAAATAACAAATTTAAAGGTTTTCTATGCAAACGCTCGCATACGCAATAAATTTTCAGATTTAGAGGAGCTTGTGTTTACAGAAAATTATGATGTGATTGGCATAACAGAATCTTGGCTCAATACAGAAGATAGAGACTTTTTAGCAGAGTATTCACTTCCCGGTTATGTGAGAAAAGCCGAATAAATCGAAATGGAGGTGGCGTTTTACTTTATATCAAAGAAAGTCTTAACCCTACCCTCTTGTCAAAACCTCAAATTGTGAACGTCGACGCATCTTTTGTGCTAATAAAGAATAATAAAGGTACACAAATAATACTTGCATTTATATACAGACCTCCAGCTCAATCAGTGCAAACTGACCGAGAAATTTACGAACAAATTGCAGATGTAAGTAACTCACAAGATACCGTAATTTTTGGCGACTTTAATTTACCCGTGACCAAGTGGGGCGCTACTCTTACTTCACACTCCGGACATGACTTGTATACGAACTTGCAAGAGAGTTCGCTTTATCAATTTGTTCGAACGCCGACCCGTGTTAATAACGTTCTTGACATTGTACTTGCAACAAAAGAAGAATTAATAGAGAATTTGAATGTTGGTGATGAATTCAGTAACAGCGACCATCGTACGATAACTTTAACTTTAAAGTTTACTAGTAACGAACCAAATAGTAGCATCGAAAAAGTTCCTAATTTCAAGAAAGCAAACTTCCATAAACTTAGAGCTATGTTTAAAGAAACTGACTGGAGCTTTTTAATTAACAATAACGACATAAATACATCTTGGAAGTTATTCGAAACCACTTACCTAAAAGCAGTGCAAGACTGCATACCATCGAAAATACGGCGTCCAGGCCATATTAATAAGCCCAAATGGTGGAATAAAGATATTTCAAACTGCCTGCTTGCTAAAAAAATTGCTAATGATAGATTAAAATCCTCACAACATGACGAAGAACGGGTGAAATTTGTAGAGCTACGACGCAAAGCCAAAAAGTTAATTAAGCAAAGTAAAAAGACCTTAGAGTTACATATTGCGAATCAAAGTAAAACAAACCCGAAAGAATTCTATAGTTATATCAGAAAGAAAAAAGTAGTTACTTCAACTGTTGGACCGTTAGTCGATGAAAATGGAGAATACACCAAAGACGAAGTACAAATGAGTAATGCCCTCAATACCTTCTTTGCATCAGTTTTTACAACAGAAGACATCAGTGATATCCCTACACCATCGCCGATTCAGATTGATAATTCAGATGTTCTAAGCAATATCACCGTTACAGAGAGAGAAGTATTGAATTGTTTAGATAAACTCAAGGTAAATAAAACGCCTGGACCTGATACAATCTCGCCTAGAGTTCTAAAGGAAGCTAAGGATGAGCTCTCCAAACCACTGACAGTACTATTCAATAAATCCTTGCAGTCTGGAACTATGCCTGATCAGTGGAAGCTAGCCAACGCAACACCGATATTCAAAAAAGGCAGCAAATCCCTACCCAGTAACTATCGTCCAATTAGCTTAACCTCAGTTGTATGTAAAATGCTAGAAACCGTCATACGAGACAGACTCGTAAATCACTTAGAGGAAAATAACATACTTAAAGATACTCAACACGGCTTTCGTAAAAAACGTTCCTGTTTAACAAACCTCTTAGACTTCTTCCACGATATCCTCAACCTCTATGATGAGAGTAAAGCTGTAGATATTATATACCTTGATTTTCAAAAGGCCTTTGACAAAGTTCCCCACAAACGTTTACTGCTAAAACTAAAAGCGCATGGAATACAAGACGGTGTGTTGAAATGGATAGAAAATTGGCTCAGCGACAGAAAGCAAAGAGTAGTCATAAACGGTAAGGCATCTAAATGGACCAATGTAAGTAGCGGGGTACCCCAGGATCGGTACTAGGACCAATTCTCTTTCTAATTTACATCAACGACATAGAGGCCTCACCTGTAAAATCTCAAAATTTGCTGACGATACAAAAATTGCAAATAGCGTACTCTCAAAAGAACAAGTTGACGATATGCAACACAATCTAGATAAATTGTCATGTTGGGCCCAAATTTGGCAAACGAGTTTCAATGCGGATAATGTAAAGTACTACATATCGGATACCTAAATGAGAAAGCAAACTATTCGATGAATGGCACTCAGCTTAAGAATGTAAACAGAGAAACCGATCTGGGAGTAACAATATCGAGTAACCTAAAACCGAGTCAACAATGTTCAGAAGTTGTTAAGAAGGCAAACAAAATAATTGGCTTTATAGGCAGGTCATTTGAGCATAAATCCAAAGAAGTTATACTAACCCTTTAACAATTCCTTAGTCCGCCCTCTTCTGGAATACTGCGTTCAAATCCTGGTGCCCTTATTACCAAAAAGATATAAACAAGCTAGAACGAGTTCAACGTAGAGTTACCAAAATGATACCTAGCCTGAAGAACAAACCATACGAAGAGCGTCTTAGAGAATTAAATCTATTTCCTTTAACCCAGCGCAGATTAGGAGGTGACTTAATTCAAGTGTTCAAAATCATCAAAGGCATCGACAATATTAACTGTAGTAAGTACTTCACTATCGACCAATCAAATTACACGCGGGGAAACGGTTGCAAAATTATTGGTAAATCTTTTAACTCACACGAATCTAAGAAATTCTTCTTTAATCGAGTTGTCAACTTGTGGAATGGGCTTCCCCGAAACGTTATAGACTGCATCACCGTTGATTCATTTAAACTCCGCCTAGACAAATATCTCGCTTCAAACCCGCGACTGACTGCGTTTGTAAATGAATAACTTTATTTTATCCCCCCTCAGTTACTAACCCATCTGTCCCCTACTAACTTCCTAATCCTGCAACGGACATTAGTTCCAGGGCAGTAATTCCCTTTCCAATGTTCCCTTACCCACTCTAAACCACTGTTTGGACACTGATCCTCAGTGTTTTGGAGGACAAGCAACCTAGAAGGGTCCACTAGATCTGTTGTTGCTTGATTTCTTTGTACTCCTTTGTACTCAATGTTGTAAATAATCGCACCTCTTCCATTTCCCTCTCCCTTTTGGGCCTCGTCATAACCCCTTCAGCTGAGCTTCCTCGAATTCAAGCGCGTTTTCGGTATTTCGACAAATCCCTTTATCCAAGTGCTTTTTCGCCGCTTCTCTCATTCACGCGAGTTTTAGCTTTCCACCGGCGCCTCTTTTCGTTGCAGTCCGAGCTGTATTGTTTGTGTTTCCTTTTTCTTTCCGTTCCATCACATCTCGCGTATGTTTGTTTTTTACGGATTAGGCTTAATCCGGTTTGTTTGTGTGTTCGTTGTTGAGCTGGTGACTGTGTTTCTCGTAGGTAATTGGTGTGCGTGCGTGCGTGTGCGTGTGTGTGTGTTGAGAGATGGAGTGGGGAGGAAGGAGGGATAGATCGTCCGCAATACTTCCACTAGCATCAGTACTGTCATATACCGTTATCTTAAAGCCACATATCGGTATATAAATTACTAATAACGTACCTCAATTTATTTATCAAGACTCGAATATAATAATACACGTGGAAAGGAAATAATGCAAATTTACTCCACTTGAAAAGCAAGACTATTAATAAAGAACAGTATAGAAAAACACGAAATTCCGTCTTCAACACTATATCGGTGATTTCAACACGAAGTAGTTGGACAGCAAGAGAAGCTAAATATGTATTATTGCATTGTATGCGATTTGTTTACAGGAGTATGGTCATTTAAAAAACAAAAACAAAACTGTTTTCTTCATTGAATAATCCAAACAAAAGCATACCACTCACTAACTCTCATTCATTAATTCTCTCTCTCTCTCTCTCTCTCTCTCTCTCTCTCTCTCTCTCTCTCTCTCTCTCTCTTCTCTCTCTCTCTCTCTCAACAAAATATACAGCAACATAAACACTTTCAAATAGTTTTCGAAATATTATCATACAAAGCCGATATTACAAGGGAAACTTGGGCATAATTGGCGCCATTCAATAATTCCCCGATAAATATATATAACAATTCATTTCAGTGTAAAAATATAATGTTTTAAAAAAATATAAGAGTGTGGATTAATTATATGTTTAAAGTACTATTGTGACAATCCTTTCAACGTATTTATGGGAATGTACTATTATTAAATTATTGGATATATTAACTTACATACAGTATATATATATATACAGTATATATATATACAGTATATATATATATATCGGTAATCCGATCAATAATAAACTAGAACATTGGAGAGGAAATTATATGTGTAAGGAGTTAGTCAGATGAAAATAGGTAGTTGCCTTATCTCAGTGGATATAAAATTCGCGCCTAGGGGAATAAAATCCAGCAGAATTAGCGTGAAAACTACCGTCAGTAAATCCTATTAAACGATAACTTTTGGCCTAACTCCTCAGACAAGCATCACGGTTAAGTCAAATTATAAAGTTGGGCGACAACTTGAAGGGAAAATGTTAACCTCAGGACAACTCATTAAACTCACAACCAAAACATGGAGGCAAAAACAAAAATAATAAATAAATAGATAAATAAAATAAGTAATATAATACATAAATGAAAAAATACAAAATATAATATATATAAATAATTAAATGTATAAAGAATACAAAAATCATACACAAGTTTCACAAACTTTAACTGGGTTTAAGTGTACAGTCAGTGGACAATAGTATTTGATCCATATAAGCTACGGAGGCACGTACCCCATTGTTAGGGGTGGCCAACTCGAGACAGAGCCAAACAGAAATAACAAAATGAAACAAAAAAATCACACATCTAGGGCACCCATAAGACCCAGAGCCCACAAAATATATAATGAATTTGGCTATTTATCGGTTTCACTCTTTCGATGTGAAGGGGTACCAGTCACAGGAAACTTTGTCTGTTGTCACCTATTATCACATAAAACAAACCATTACGCTGACTCGGTGATGACAAGCGGTATCATCTTATTGGGGAAAATATTAATGACAAAACTATTTTTAACGACAGTGTTATATTTGGACCCTTACCAACCTATTCCCGTTGGTTCACTCGGTACACTCGGAAACCACACTCTCTAGCCCACCTGCATCGGGCCGGGGGATTTGTAGCAGGTACTTTCAGGGTGGCAGCTAACTCTAACGATCATGAAAACACACACACACGAACACACGATTCTAACCAATAGGATTGACTGTCTGTCGTATCTTGCTGTTGTTATGTTAAGCAATCATGTTTTTAGATACGGTAATATAAGAATAATAATAGGCCTACACATATTTCAATTAACACAAGTTATCTCAAGTGGTGAGGTATCTACATGTAGTTACAGCTATGAACATCAATTAGTGCTTCCATTGGATACCTATACTTCTACAAGTTGCTTCAAACAGTTGTCAAGCTGTACTCTAAATCCAACCGACTAGGATGAAAAACAACAACTGGTTGGTGTTCCAATTACCCAGTCTTTATGACGATATTGATGAATGATTCTCAGTCTCTCATGAAACACATGTATTATACCCTCTTCCAAATAAGTAAGCCAGAAATCGTGGCCTGTAACTTCTGTAACTCAAAAAGGGCTAGAGCAAATGGGCTGTAAATGTTCACACCTATTCCCTGGTTGACTCTTCCCAAAGGAAGCAGTATTTGCTGGATTACTATAGTAGTTTGTGAGCATAAGAGGTTAATGTTCAAGAGTTTTGGCCTACTTATTTGGAACAGGGTATAGCTATTTCTATTACCTACGTTGGCATGATAATTTTTCAAGAACAGTAGGTGAAAGAGCATCCTTAAAACATTTCTGATTCTCCAGTTCTTGGCTTGAGTGGTTCATAAATAAGGAGGAATCAGAGGAACATGGAAATCCTGAGCAGGGAGAATTTTGGAAGGGAAGGTGGAGGTGGTGCATGTAGGACTAGGAACGGTGGAGAGGAAAGTGGATAGGTTAACACAAGGAAGAGGGTGGCTGATATATGAGAGATTTACAGACTTACATATTATATACACTGGCCACACAGATCTTATGATCCCTGCGAGGTGGCCAGGACTTAATCCTAGTAGAGATAGCAACCCTAAAATAAAGTAGAAGGAAAGGATAGCAAAGATGAAGGCTCTCTCCCCACCCTCCGGCAATTTGCCGTATATGAAAACAGTTAGAAGTGAATAACCTTAAAGCTTGGAAATCGCCTGAAGGAATTCATAGTATAGTTAGGAATGAAAACTAAATGGCAGAGAGAGAGAGAGAGAGAGAGAGAGAGAGAGAGAGAGAGAGAGAGAGAGAGAGAGAGAGAGAGAGAGAGAGCGCGCGCAACAGGTCACCAAGCACGACCTTCACCCACCCTCCACCACTACCATCCAATCTCCCTTCACTACCATTATTATCACCAAATCCACCACCACCACTATTACCACCAAACTCATCGTCACCACCACTTCCACCACCATACCTGTCCTTACCACTATTACAAAGGAGTACAAAGGAAATCAAGCAACAACAGATCTAGTGACCCTTCTAGGTTGCTTGTCCTCCAAAACACTGAGGATCAAGTGTCCAAACAGTGGTTTAGAGTGGGTAAGGGAACATTGGAAAGGGAATTACTGCCCTGGAACTAATGTCCGTGGCAGGATTAGGAAGTTAGTAGGGGACAGATGGGTAGTAACTGAGGGGGGGATAAAATAAAGTTATTCATTTACAAACTCAGTCAGTCGCGGGTTTGATGCGAGATATTTGTCTAGGCGGAGTTTAAATGAATCAACGGTGATGCAGTCTATAACGTTTCGGGGAAGCCCATTCACAAGTTGACAACTCGATGAAGAAGAAATTCTAGATTTCGTGCGAGTTAAAAGATTTACCAATAATTTTTGCAACCGTTTCCCCGCGTGTAATTAGATTGGTCGATAGTGAAGTACTTACTACAGTTCATATTGTCATGCCTTTGATGATTTTTGAACACTTGAATTAAGTCACCTCTTAATCTGCGCTGGGTTAAAGGAAATATATTTAATTCTCTAAGAAGCTCTTCGTATGGTTTGTTCTTTAGGCTAGGTATCATTTTGGTAACTCTACGTTAACTCGTTCTAGCTTGTTTATTCTTTTTGGTAATAAGGGCACCAGGATTGAACGCAGTATTCCAGAAGAGGGCGGACTAAGGAATTGTAAAGGGTTAGGATAACTTCTTTGGATTTATGCTCAAATGACCTGCCTATAAAGCCAATTATTTTGTTTGCCTTCTTAACAACTTCTGAACATTGTTGACTCGGTTTTAGGTCACTCGATATTGTTACTCCCAGATCGGTTTCCCTGTTTACATTCTTAAGCTGAGTGCCATTCATCGAATAGTTTGCTTTCTCATTTAGGTATCCGATATGTAGTACTTTACATTTATCCGCATTGAAACTCATTTGCCAAATTTGGGCCCAACATGACAATTTATCTAGATTGTGTTGCATAATCGTCAACTTGTTCTTTTGAGAGTACGCTATTTGCAATTTTTGTATCGTCAGCAAATTTTGAGATTGTACAGGTGAGACCCTTATCTATGTCGTTGATGTAAATTAGAAAGAGAATTGTCCTAGTACCGATCCCTGGGGTACCCCGCTACTTACATTGGTCCATTTAGATGCTTACCGTTTATGAATAACTCTTTGCTTTCTGTCGCTGAGCCAATTTTCTATCCATTTCCAACACACCGTCTTGTATTCCATGCGCTTTTAGTTTTAGCAGTAAGCGTTTGTGGGGAACTTTGTCAAAGGCCTTTTGAAAATCAAGGTATATAATATCTACAGCTTTACTCTCATCGTAGAGGTTGAGGATATCGTGGAAGAAGTCTAAGAGGTATGTTAAACAGGAACGTTTTTTACGAAAAGCCGTGTTGAGTATCTTTAAGTATGTTATTTTCCTCTAAGTGATTTACGAGTCTGTCTCGTATGACCGTTTCTAGCATTTTACATACAACTGAGGTTAAAGCTAATTGACGATAGTTTACTGGGTAGGGATTTGCTGCCTTTTTTGAATATCGGTGTTACGTTGGCTAGCTTCCACTGATCGGGTATAGTTCCAGACTGCAAGGATTTATTGAATAGTAATGTCAGTCGTTTGGAAGAGCTCATCCTTAGCTTCCTTTAAGAACTCTAGGCGAGATTGTATCAGGTCCAGGCGTTTTATTTACCTTGAGTTTATCTAAACAATTTCAATACTTCTCTCTCTGTAACGGTGATATTGCTTAGAAAACCACCACTATTATCACCACCATTACCACCACCGCTGCTATCAACACCACTGCCAATATCAACACCATCTCCATCACCACTTCACCATTAATACCATCATCACCATTGTCTCCACAACCATTAACACCATATTCACCATCTCCATTACCAGTATTATCACCTCCATCACCACCATTAGTACCACCAGTCATCACCATATCTGACATGAATACCTGCGTATTATATTTGTCTCGGCTAGTTTTATCATGTTGAAAATCATAATGGTATATAATATATATATATATATATATATATATATATATATATATATATATATATATATATATAATTATACAGTACATATATATATATATTATATATATATATATATATATATATATATATATGTGTGTGTGTGTGTGTGTGTACTTACTCTAGTTGTACTTACTCTAGTTGTATTGCGGGAGTGAGCATGCTCGTTATTTCCCGCCTCCTATATGTGTAGGTGTTATATGTATCGTTGGAATGGATGTGGATGTGTGTGTAGTCTGTATTTTAGCCAATTGGCGACATCGGAAACTAAGGCTTAGGGTGGATCTGTTGGTACCATTCTCACTATAGACGGTACCGTCTCGCCCGAAGACTTAGGTAGCCATCAGCTTAGGTGAACCATATGATACCCATCTCGTCTTGTACCATTTTTGCCAACCCCAGATGGGACGTCACAACGTCGTCCACTTATTCCAGGTACCTATTTACAGCTAGGTGAACTGAGGCTAACGCATGAAAGGAGACAAGCCCAATTTGTCTCCGCCCGGCCGGGGATTGAACCCCCGACCCTCGTGTGTGAGACGAGAGCTCTACCTACTAGGCTACGGGGCTGTGTGTGTGTGTGTGTGTGTGTGTGTGTGTGTGTGTGTGTGTGTGTGTGTGTGTGTGTGTGGTTGTATGTGTGCTTGTTTATCATGCATGTACATCGTGTGTACTTTATAATTATTAGCGTGTATGTCAGTGTGCGTATATGTATACGTGCGTGTAATAATAATAATAATAATAATAATAATAATAATAAACGGTTTATTAAAGAATGGCAGCCTCATGAGCTGAAAATACACATTTTACAATTTAGTGGATGTGTAAAAGTGTATGTGTGTGTGTGTGCTTGTACGTACGTGTGCCTTTAATGTGCGTATGTAGTGCATGTGTGGATACAATACTTATATTTTAACAATCCGTGTGGCTTTACAAACCCTCCATTGATCCAACAATAACCTGCACGGAATTAGGCCAACCAATTCCTTCTCCTCTACTGGACCAGAATTACCAAAATATCCGTAGCCGCAATTGTGAGCAGGCAATGTCTGTGTTTACATTGCAATACTTTGATTTATTAATTATTAATATTGTTATTATTATTATTATATTTTGTTCTGTGTTCGATATGTATGAATGAGACAAAAAGTAGAGCTGCCTGTAACATGAATCTCCTCCGTAACCGAAATAGTGACAGAAAGCCATATTTAAGGTTTGTTGGGGTCTAAGTACTTGGCCACATCAATTTTGAAGCAGTTCAAGTCGTAGCCTGAAGGAAATATATTGAGGGTGTGAGTTCCAGATTTTGCTTGTCGAGTAAAAGAGAGACTGGGGAAGTCTATTTATTCTTGGGTTAGATATCTGGACAGAATAGGGGTGGGAACTCACTCACTCACTCACTCACTCACTCACTCTCACACTCTCTCTCTCTCTCTCTCTCTCTCTCTCTCTCTCTCTCTCTAATCTGTCTTTCCCTCATCCTATGACTTAAATTGCTTCAATGTCCTTGTGTCCAGACACTTTGACTTCAACGTACTTTGAATTTGGGTTCTCTGTCACTCTTTCAACTTTGGGGAGACACTTGTTACAGACTTGTTACAACTTTGCCTTAGGTCTCCTTCATACGCATAAACAAAAAAGGCAATATCTTTATGAAGTATATTTCTGCATACATAATCAATATTCCAGAATAAGCAATACTTATTATATCACTCCAAGGGTAATACAAATACTCTTTGTAATACACAGTTCAAATACACCATGTAATATATACACCATGTAATATACACCATGTAATATATACACCATGTAATATACACCATGTAATATATACACCATGTAATATACACCATGTAATATATACACCATGTAATAATACACCATGTAATTTATGCACCATGTAATATATACACCATGTAATAATACACCATGTAATATATACACCATGTAATATATACACCATGTAATAATACACCATGTAATATATACACCATGTAATATATACACCATGTATATTATATACACCATGTAATATATACACCATGTATATTATATACACCATGTAATATATACACCATGTAATATATACACCATGTATATTATATACACCATGTAATATATACACCATGTAATATATACACCATGTAATATATACACCATGTAATATATACACCATGTAATATATACACCATGTAATAATACACCATGTAATAATACACCATGTAATATATACACCATGTAATATATACACCATGTAATATATACACCATGTAATATATACACCATGTAATAATACACCATGTAATACATGTAATATATACACCATGTAATATATACACCATGTAATAGTACACCATGTAATATATACACCATGAAATATATACACCATGTAATAATACACCATGTAATATATACACCATGTAATAATACACCATGTAATATATACACCATGTAATAATCACCATGTAATAATACACCATGTAATATATACACCATGTAATATATACACCATGTAATAATACACCATGTAATAATACACCATGTAATATATACACCATGTAATAATACACCATGTAATATATACACCATATAATATATACACCATGTAATAATACACCATGTAATAATACACCATGTAATATATACACCATGTAATATATACACCATGTAATAATACACCATGTAATATACAGTATACACCATGTAATAATACACCATGTAATATATACACCATGTAATAATACACCATGTAATATATACACCATGTAATAATACACCATGTAATAATACACCATGTAATATATACACAATGTAATATATACACCATGTAATATATACACCATGTAATAATACACCATGTAATATATACACCATGTAATATATACACCATGTAATATATACACCATGTAATAATACACCATGTAATACATGTAATATATACACCATGTAATAATACACCATGTAATAATACACCATGTAATATATACACCATGTAATAATACACCATGTAATATATACACCATGTAATATATACACCATGTAATATATACACCATGTAATATATACACCATGTAATAATACACCATGTAATATATACACCATGTAATATATACACCATGTAATAATACACCATGTAATATATACACCATGTAATATATACACCATGTAATATATACACCATGTAATATATACACCATGTAATAATACACCATGTAATATATACACCATGTAATATATACACCATGTAATAATACACCATGTAATAATACACCATGTAATATATACACCATGTAATAATACACCATGTAATAATACACCATGTAATATATACACCATGTAATATATACACCATGTAATAATACACCATGTAATAATACACCATGTAATAATACACCATGTAATAATACACCATGTAATATATACACCATGTAATAATACACCATGTAATAATACACCATGTAATATATACACCATGTAATAATACACCATGTAATATATACACCATGTAATATATACACCATGTAATAATACACCATGTAATACTGTATATACACCATGTAATATATACACCATGTAATAATACACCATGTAATATATACACCATGTAATATATACACCATGTAATATATACACCATGTAATAATACACCATGTAATAATACACCATGTAATATATACACCATGTAATATATACACCATGTAATATATACACCATGTAATAATTATATACACCATGTAATATATACACCATGTAATATATACACCATGTAATATATACACCATGTAATATATACACCATGTAATATATACACCATGTAATATTATACACCATGTAATATATACACATGTAATATATACACCATGTAATATATACACCATGTAATAATACACCATGTAATATATACACCATGTAATATATACACCATGTAATATATACACCATGTAATATATACACCATGTAATAGATACACCATGTAATATATACACCATGTAATAATACACCATGTAATAATACACCATGTAATATATACACCATGTAATATGTAATATATATACACCATGTAATATATACACCATGTAATATATACACCATGTAATAATACACCATGTAATATATACACCATGTAATATATACACCATGTAATATATACACCATGTAATATATACACCATGTAATATATACACCATGTAATATATACACCATGTAATATATACACCATGTAATAATACACCATGTAATATATACACCATGTAATATATACACCATGTAATAATACACCATGTAATATATACACCATGTAATATATACACCATGTAATATATACACCATGTAATATATACACCATGTAATATATACACCATGTAATAATACACCATGTAATATATACCATGTAATATATACACCATGTAATATATACACCATGTAATAATACACCATGTAATATATACACCATGTAATATATACACCATGTAATATATACACCATGTAATATATACACCATGTAATAGATACACCATGTAATATATACACCATGTAATAATACTCCATGTAATAATACACCATGTAATATATACACCATGTAATATGTAATATATATATACACCATGTAATATATACACCATGTAATAATACACCATGTAATAATACACCATGTAATATATACACCATGTAATAATACACCATGTAATAATACACCATGTAATATATACACCATGTAATAATACACCATGTAATATATATTTACGCGTCAACGTTAATGAATTATTCTGCCGACATATTCCAACTTCATCAGAATATTTAAAGGAAAATTACACCGTATGAGTGGGTAGACAAATATTTACACAACAAGTTTGATAGCTCGCACCTGACATCAAATACTGGTGGTGGTGGAGGAGGGTGCGGTGGAAATGTTTTAATTTTTAGGAGGGAATGTGCACTGGTAGTTTATTTATTGTTTTGAGGGCAATTATAGGAAAACTGATAATACACTACTACTACTACTACTGCTATATATTATAATTAATAATACTACAGGCTATATTTAGACAATCTTGTGCAGTTTAAGAAAGATCTGTTGTAGTCAAAAGGGTTGATTGAAATAGTTCGAAGCCATACAATTGCTAGAACTCCTTCTTAAACTGAATAAAATCGTCTAAATATAGCTAGAATAAATATATAAACACGTCGGCGGTAGAGAATGGATTAAGCCTCATATTCCCGCCATTACTGTAAACCTTCCCTCAAAGGCTATTACAATTATGCATTTACCGATATTATTTCCTTTTTCCCCCTACCCTCGCTCGGCCGCTCCTATTATACGCACAAAGTATTGGTTATCTGCTGAAGGCAATAATAGCGGCCGAAAAGCTGTTGTGCCTGGGAAGCTTTTACTTCAGTTATACATGGAAATATTTACCTGTTGTTGTAGTATTTATTGACATGATACAGTGTTTATGCGAATAGGTTTGGTACCTGGGGAGTAATTTGTTTAGTTATACATGGAAATATTTACCCGCTGTTGTATTAATTATTGCCATAGTTAAGTGTTTATCAAAGACATGTGTACCAATTAATATATTCACTTCATATATAGTATATATTACTTATATATTCTTCTTTTACTACTGTTACTACTACTAATATAAACAATATTGTCTTACACATAACCCAGAACATTGACCTACACATACAAACTTACAACCAGTAATCCGGTAATACCAATAATCCTATTAGTCCCAGAAATCAATAACCTAAATACCATTGGAGCGTGTGTTTATTGTATGCAACCCAGTTCTGAACATTAGCCGGATTCAATATTTCGCCTTGAAAAAATACAAATTATATATATATATATATATATATATATATATATATATATATATATATATATATATATATATATAGAGAGAGAGAGAGAGAGAGAGAGAGAGAGAGAGAGAGAGAAAGAGAGAGAGAGAGAGAGACTACCTGTGTAGTGTTGGCTGTTGTAATATGAAGATAAAGCACTTCATCTTAACATTCATAAATTGTTTTTAGTAACCCTTTAACTGCACCACTATATTTTCGTTTGTATTAGTGTAAGACCTAAAATATCTGAATACCCTAAATTACACTGTTCTCATTTACTGTACTCCAACCTATCCTATATCTTCCTAAACGTAACACTATCAATACAAATAAAGAACATCGGAGTGGCATGTAGAGTCAGTCAAACAATACTCGTAGTGGCTATATGTAGGGATATTCAGAACTGGGTTGCAGAAAACCAACCCTCCCTCGTGGTATCAAAACAAAGCCATCACTCCTCCACTAACTAAATGGGCCACTAAATATACCGGGGCTAACACACAACACATTAGTTAGCACGATCAACACCATGGTATCAATTTACTCTTATTCTGCCTAACAGTAAATGATTGCGCTAAGTTTAGGAATGACCTGTGGGAATCAAACGAACAAACTACCTAAATACGATGTTATTAAAGGTTAAGAAAACCCTATAGAAATTAAAGAGGTAAAATCTCGACTAACCCTTTGACCACCGTTGACTTTTTCCAAGCTGAAGGAGAGAATGGGGAGGGGAAGGTTTAGGGGAAGGGAGGGAGACACTTCAGAGAATAAACTAAAATCGATAATGGAAGGAGACAATATGGGAAAAAAACAAAAAATTGGTTGAGGTGGGTGCAAGTTTGGGGAGCCAGAATAAGAGAGAGAGAGAGAGAGAGAGAGAGAGAGAGAGAGAGAGAGAGAGAGAGAGAGAGAGAGAGAGAGAGAGAGAGAGAGAGAGATTATTAAGCTTGCGTAATTAT
Source organism: Lithodes maja (assembly GCA_037953745.1). Taxonomy (NCBI): domain Eukaryota; kingdom Metazoa; phylum Arthropoda; class Malacostraca; order Decapoda; family Lithodidae; genus Lithodes; species Lithodes maja. The sequence goes on along the minus strand of JBAKBP010026536.1, from coordinate 4,195 downwards.
TATACAAGACTGCAGCTTAGTTAACGAAAACATGACAACACATACTTTTTGTCTACATAGTTCGCTTGGCATAGCGTATGCGGGCGTCATTATGATAAGTTGCCAATTATCTGCTGGCGAGCTATAGCGAGCAAGTAAATTTGGAGGAACAGACTTTCGGTCGGGCATTTTAAAACTGAAAAACAAAACTAACATAAATAAATAAGTACCGTACAATATATTTATTAAAAACAAAAATCTATCCTTAATACTCCTAAAACAGTAGACAAATACACTATTTTTTTCCTGCAGTTCGAGGACTTCCCTTGTAATTTCATTAACCAAATGAGCGAAGACGATCTAACCTTAATATATAAAAGGTTTGGTGATGAGCTCTCTAATTTAATATATAAAAGGTTTGGTGATGAGCTCTCTAATTTAATCTACTGCACAAATCAGGGAATCTGTTGTCCCTTTCTTAGCTTGGTGTGGTACTTAATCTGTTGTCCCTTTCTTAGCTTGGTGTGGTACTTAATCTGTTGTCCCTTTCTTAGCTTGGTGTGGTACTTAATCTGTTGTCCCTTTCTTAGCTTGGTGTGGTACTTAATCTGTTGTCCCTTTCTTAGCTTGGTGTGGTACTTAATCTGTTGTCCCTTTCTTAGCTTGGTGTGGTACTTAATCTGTTGTCCCTTTCTTAGCTTGGTGTGGTACTTAATCTGTTGTCCTTTTCTTAGCTTGGTGTGGTACTTAATCTGTTGTCCCTTTCTTAGCTTGGTGTGGTACTTAATCTGTTGTCCCTTTCTTAGCTTGGTGTGGTACTTAATCTGTTGTCCCTTTCTTAGCTTGGTATGGTACTTAATCTGTTGTCCCTTTCTTAGCTTGGTGTGGTACTTAATCAAATTACGGTATAATTAGTAGATTTCTATAGAAATATTGGAAACGAACTGGATTATTATAACCCTTAAAGTACTTTCAATAATTGAATATAAAATGAACATCTCTACTTCTATACTTACTTTCCTTTATCTACTGTAAATCCTTGCAATATTAATATATCATACCATTGTACTTGTTCTCATTATATTGTACAGAAACTTGTGTGTGTTACTCAGTTATTCACTCAGTTACTCAGTTACTTGTTCAAGGGGAATCCACGCAATGCGAGCTAAGCTCATTATTATCGCGCCTCCTTAACTGGGAATGTATTGCGTGAAATGCATGTTAAGTGTTTTATGTACTGTTGGAATGGCTGTGGATGTGTGTGTAGTCTGTATTTAGCCAATTGGCGACAACGGAAACAAAGGCTTAGGGTGGATCTGTATGGTACCATTCTCACTATAGACGGTACCGTCTCGCCCGAAGGCTTAGGTAGCCATCAGCTTAGGTGAACCATAATGATACCCATCTCGCCTTGTACCATTTTTGCCAACCCCAGATGGGACGTCACAACGTCGTCCACTTATTCCAGGTACCTATTTACAGCTAGGTGAACTGAGGCTAACACATGAAAGGAGACAAGCCCAATTTGTCTCCGCCCGGCCGGGGATTGAACCCCCGACCCCTCGTGTGTGAGACGAGAGCTCTACCTACTAGGCTACGGGCTGTGTGTGTGTGTGTGTGTGTGTGTGTGTGTGTGTGTGTGTGTGTGTGTGTGTGAGTGAGTGCGTGCATGCGTGTGTCTAGGTGTGTGTTCGCTGGTACGTGTGTGCTTGTGTTCATTTGACATAGTTGGAGAAACTCCAAACTCCATCAACCATTTTATCGGAAACAATTATGCAAAATGAGTGTGTTTATTGTGTTTCACGAAAATTGGTGTAATGACTGAACTAAACATCGATGTTGCGTATATCAAAATCAAAGTTTATCTCCAGAAAATACATAAGGAAAAAGAAATTCAACATTTGATAAAACAAATATATAATTATATATATATATATATATATATATATATATATACATACATATATACCGGTATATATACAGTATATATATATATATATATATATATATATATATATATATATATATATATATATATATATATATATAATTATATATATATATATATATACCCTGGTACACAAATTTGCAATTTAAACATTTCATTATCCCAAGATCCCAAGTTCCGCAGTGGGTGATTAGGCCAAACTATTAGAAATTCAAGCCAGCACTCTGCATCCAACCAATATACAATAACAGAAAAAAAACTGGTAATGCTGTACTCTAAAACTGGTAATGCTGTACTCTAAAACTGGTAATGCTGTACTCTAAAACTGGTAGAATTCATTACAGAAGATGAGATGGGTGAAGTTTGGCGGACACGGTCCTGAGAGTCGGGGTAAACGATAGCATTATCTGATTATGTTCTCATTCAGCGCACTAGTTTTACACACAAAGTTTTAGAAGAGGTTGAAGTGGAGCACGAAATGTGAATATATAACGTTTAGTCTTGAATTCGTGTAACAAACACAGCCAGACAGAAAGACAGACGGACATACAGACAGAAGGATTATAAGGGAAAGTAATATAAACTACGCTCATTGTAAGAATGAACACAAGCAAATGTTTATATCATGCAGGGGGAGGGGGGGGGGATATAAAATGTATCACCAAATAAGAATATAGCTGTGTTTTTTAACCCCTTCAGTACCAGGGACGTCCTTTTCATCACATTCTGGCAACTATTAGACGATTTGATAAAGTTTAGGAAGGACCTCTAACAATAATAAGGCTTCACACTATCTCAACCAACCCTTTTACCTACCACAGATCCTTCCTAAGCTGCATAATATCGTCTATGTGAAGCTAGAACAAAATATAAAACACGTCGCTGGTACTCAAAGGGTTAAAAAGGCTCGTGCATGATAAAGTGGGAGGACTTGAGACCAGGAACAGACATAGTTGTGGAGTTATGGTCCTTGTGCACGACCTTTGCTTCCACTGTCCCTTTATATTGGGTTTGTTATCTAGACTAGATTTAACAGTCGTATTCTTAGACGTGTGGGGTGGGTGTCATCTAGCCCACAATGAACGAATATATTGGAACTGAATGTTAAGTAATGAAAGAGAACTTGAAATCTCCCAAGGTTTAAAAGCTAGCAATTAATCTCGTTTAATTTCGTTCATTAAGGAGTAGGGTTTCATGGTGGGAAGGTTTAAGAATACGGTTGTAAGTCCTGATCACCTCACTGGGATCGTAACGTCTATGTGGCCAGTGTATCTATGTAAATGTAATTATTCTTGTAACTCTGGACAAACACTCCAGTAAGTTGGTTTAATCAGGTGATGTTTTATTACCTTTGTATGATTATTCTCCCGTTCTGAATGTTTGAAGGTTCACCAGCGAGTAATGAAGATTATGTGAAGGTGACCCAACAACTCAACCAGTAGACCATTTCAACCAGTAGCTCTCAACCGTTACCAAGTCAACCGATACTGCTAGATTAGGTTAGGTTAGAACTACAATGTAGCACCGATTTATAGGGCCCTGGTTGAGATCTATTGGTTGAAAAGGTGTACTGGTTGAGGTGTCTGGGATCCTTATGTGATACTACTACATGTTATGGGACCACTGGGATCCATATATGATATTACTACATGTTATGGGACCTCTGGGATCCTTATATGATATTACTACATGTTATGGGACCTCTGGGATCCATATATGATACTACTACATGTTATGGGACCTCTGGGATCCATATATGATACTACTACATGTTATGGGACCTCTGGGATCCATATATGATACTACTACATGTTATGGGACCACTGGGATCCATATATGATATTACTACATGTTATGGGACCACTGGGATCCATATATGATATTACTACATGTTATGGGACCTCTGGGATCCATATATGATATTACTACATGTTATGGGACCTCTGGGATCCATATATGATATTACTACATGTTATGGGACCACTGGGATCCATATATGATATTACTACATGTTATGGGACCACTGGGATCCATATATGATATTACTACATGTTATGGGACCACTGGGATCCATATATGATATTACTACATGTTATGGGACCACTGGGATCCATATATGATACTACTACATGTTATGGGACCTCTGGGATCCATATATGATATTACTACATGTTATGGGACCTCTGGGATCCATATATGATACTACTACATGTTATGGGACCTCTGGGATCCATATATGATATTACTACATGTTATGGGACCTCTGGG
>JBAKBP010026535.1:0-31546 GCA_037953745.1 Lithodes maja | reverse complement strand
ACACCATCCACCTCCAACTCCAACCGCACCAGCGGGTATGACCGAGTTGCATTAATACCCTGCACCACCACCACCCGAGCCGCATTTATAGGGTAGCCAGTCAAGTTTTTCATCAAAGTCTGGGAAGCACCTGTATCACGCAAGACCTCTACTCCATGCTTGCGCCCCGCCCACATCACGCAACCCCGTCCTCTATGGTCGCAAAAAACATCCTGAGCAGGGTTCGAGCCTCCCAGGTGCTTCTGCATTGGCTGTGCCTCAGCCTCTGACGAACTGCCCCGGGCAAACTCAGAAGGCTTCAGAGACACACCAATGTTGCAGGCCAAAGACACAGCTGCTGTAGGTGGTTTGCTAGGACAGACTCTTGCAAAGTGCCCCTTTTTATGACATTGATAACACTCTAACTCCCCTTTGGGCTTCCCTTGGTACTGGGAAGGGCCCGGCCCCTTCTTAAATGGGACGGTGCTAGTCTTGTGGTCAGTCTTGGTATCATAACTCTTGTACTTGTTTGCATAAGATATATTACTAACTCGGGGGGGGTGGGGCGTCACGCCCCTTGTTACCTGCCTCACTACGCTGGGCAGACCCGCACCCACGAATTAATGATAGCCGGAGGTCAGCCATCTCAGCTGCCTCCTGTAGAGTTTTTGGATTCTTTTCTTTAATAGTTAAAGTCATTTCTGCACCTGTACACTTATAAAACTGCTCGAGCAGAAACAGCTCAGTCAACTGTTCGGCCGTCTCAGCTTTCTCAGAACGTGTCCAGTTTGTAAGTGCATCTTTTAAGTCCCGGGCATGTTCAAGAAAGGTCGCCTCCCTAGTCTTTGTAACACCCCGAAACTTCAATCGATATGTTTCTGGTTGCAACTCGTATGCCCGTAGGACAGCTCTCTTCAATTCTGGGTAGTCAATGCAAGACTCTAAAGGCAGTGCATCATAAGCCTTCAGACCCTTACCCGTAAGTCTTGAGGAGACCAGAGCTGCCCACTTCTCTTCAGGCCAATTATGCTCCCTACACTTCTTCTCAAAACGATTAAAAAATTCTGTGACTTCAGTTTCACTAAATGCCGGCACCAATTTGACTAAGTGAGACAAGGACTGTTCTCTTACTTGGCCCTCCCGGCCCATCCGAATCCCTGTCGACTCTGCACGAGTCTTATCTAAGTCTATCTGAGCACAATATTTCTCGGAGTCGTATCTAAGCTCAGCCTCGTGCCTCCTAGTCTCATCCTCGTGCCTCCTAGTCTCATCCTCGTGCCTCCTAGTCTCATTCTCCTGCTTCCTAGACTCAGCCTCAATCGCATACCTCCTAGACTCAGCCTCGATTGCATACCTCCTAGACTCAGCCTCCATCTCCTTCTCATGCCTCCTAGACTCATTCTCCATCTCCTGCTTCCTAGCCTCATTCTCCATTTTAGCAAGCTCGAGTTTAAATATCATCTCAGGAGACAGGCCGGAAGAGGGAGCTGCCACTACTGAAGGAGGGGGGGCAAGAACTGGGGAACCACCATACGCACCGCCCGAGGGCACTCCAATCTTCCAATGCTCATCCCTCTGTGGGAGAGTGCTAACCTCCGGCAACTGAGTGGACGGCACTGTGGGAGTCGAGTGAGAGGGGATCTGGGGAGGAACCCCCCCCAAACGCCCTCTCCTCCGAAACCCCATGTCGCCCACGCAACACCCAGGAAATCAGCTCCCCCTTGGACATCCCTCCTACATTGGATAGACCCAAAACCTTGGCTATCAGGTGCAAGCCATAAACATTCACCCCAGTCAGCCTCTCCTCCGTCACGTGGTACCGCTTACTCACAAAAAGTCTAGCATCCTCCTCACTAGTTACTAACGGCACCTCCTCACTTAGCATCTCTCGCTCCTCGTCAGTACTAGGGCCCGACATACTGAAGTTCACCAAAAAATTCTCGAGACAAAAGTGTTAAACTCCCTTATGCAAGCACTAATTACTAAATTAACTGGAGTCTCTTAAATGCTCTCCTAATTGCCTTACAAAAAAAAAATATTCTTCAATATGTACGCTAAAGTACGAACAAACAAATGTTGTACAACTCTGCAAAAAATTATACTGTTCACAAAATCCTAAGCAAGGTCGCCATTTGTTACGACCGGGCACTCGGGTACACTAGGGCTCTTACACAGGACTCGAGTATGGCTCGCTGCCACAACGGAAACACACGATCCCAACCCCAGAGTACTGCCAGCCGAACAAAAAACGCCACTACCCTCCAGAGTTCTATCTGCTATAACGGGGTATACAAGAACTCGGTACTAGCGTTTCACACAACAGACTAATAACAAGACGGGAGTTATCTAGTCTGGTCAACAATCAAACAAAGAAGAAAGTACTACAACACTAAAGAATAGTGTTGGCCGAAGCCGAAGTAATCCACCCTTGAACTAAGAACTTAAGAAGTCCTCCACCCTCTACTTCGGATCGGCACTATTACGTTACGTTAAACAATAGTCCTCGAGCATCAAGCAAGGAATCTTCTGATAAGTTAGATGCTTCTCGAATACTCATAAGAAGTAAGTATCGGATTTTGAACAGCAATTTAATGAATAACTCACTGGTAATTAAAGGCTTTAAATTGACATAAGAAGAATTATAAGAATAAGCAATAGGATATGGCAAACATTAAGAAGAAGTACTCCGACAATGCACTGGCAATAGCCTACTAAGATTGTGCTCGTGGGCCACTAATCTCTGAAGTAGCTAAGCGTGCCACACATGAAATCAATAGTGCTTAAACAATAATATACATAAGGAGAAGCTTCAATACTATGCTGTATCTGCTGGTCGAGCAAAGTCTAGCTGGGATACATGAGGTTAAGAGACAATGGCTGAGCAAGCGGCTCGTAGCCTAGCGAGGTCCTTAAGACTGTGCGGCCAAATTACGCTAATTGACGGGATGCTCTCTTGAGAGATCCAGATCACTAGTATCTGGTTCTCTCCTGGCGATCCTCTCAAAGTCAAGCAAATGAGATAGCACAGTGTTGGGTGGCACAGGCAAAAGCCCTCACTCGCAACACAGTGCTAAACTCCCACGGTACACAGTCAGAAAGACCACCTAGGCGTTCCACGTCTCCGTTGCAATTGTACTGGTTCAACCGCAACCTAGTACTCATAGGAAATCACAACTCAGAAACCCTATCCCAGTCTAGCATTGCCTAAACCAGCAGAAAACAGGAACATGAATAATCGCACACAGGGAAATGCATATACGAGTGCAACAAACATCAATCAATCCTATTCTAGTTAACCCTTCCAAAAATAGGCTATCTAACAGGCACTTATCTCGTGAGAACTCAAGCGATAATACTTTGGCTGACTAAATCTGCACCAAAGGGGTCATGGAGGTTAAACAGGGACGAGAAGAGAAGAAGATAGGCTGTTCAGAGAGTAGAGAAAGTTCACATCAGTCGGAAGAATATGGATAGTTGCAAGGGATATGAGAGGTCGCTTTGCCTGATGAGTTCTGAAGAAATGGTGGCAAGAACCTCTCTTTTTATACTCGGCCCTCTAGCGGCATATCTCAAACTACTTAAGGACCGCCCACTGGCAATCATGACGTCATATTCTCTCTCAATCTGGGATCGACAAAGAACTTCCCACGCGCTGAAAGGGAGGAAGGGAGGAGGGAGGAGGGAATTAGGCCTATCTGCCCGCGTGGCGCACTCACTGGTCCCCGTTACGTAATATCTCTCTCTCTCTCCTCTCATCATTACATATAAGTCCCACACACAATACTTATAACTAATGATATAAAATAGAACTCGTTGACTCAGATGAAAACAAAATACATATTTATAATACTTATAGTACAACGGCTCACATAAACTAAGTTAGGAAACTCTACACAGACTACAGCCAAAGTTCCTGCCCTGACGATCCTAGCGAGAGTGGGGCCTGACTGGGCGTTCTGTACAGCATGCTCATACTCGACATGCGTCACAATATATATATATATACGGTATATATATATATATATATATATATATATATATATATATATATATATATATAGAGAGAGAGAGAGAGAGAGAGAGAAAAGCTTCCCGCGAAACACTGGTCACATTAACACCTTACGGGCGGCCTATGCGGTTTATTTATATGTACCGCCCAGCGGGGTGTTTTTAGCCAAAATAGGGCTGTTTACGTGATCATTTTCATGCCTAAATAAGACCCAGAACGTAAAACAAGTATCTATCCCTGAAAGGGCATAAACAGAGCTTTCGAATGACACCATAACGATCCTTTTATGATGGCTAGTTTTCTTGCAATAACCGTGCAACGCGAGTGCAAAAAGCATGTAATTAGGCACTTTCCCCATACAATTCCGTATATAGCGAGTGAGAGAGGGAGGGAGGAGGTGGGATTCGTGTCAGTAGGTTCGCCGCGGTGGTCTGGAGCAGTCATACGCTCGCTACTCTCCTGCCACCATTTGTCTCTCTCTCTCAGCCACATTACGTGCTGAAATTGCCACACGATATATGTCGAGCGCCGCCATATAGTCCAGCTTTATTTAACTCGACTTATGTTGCGCGCCGCTAATTAAGGGTTAAAACGCAGCCACAACTCATCTTAACAGACTGCACATCACATATAAAGCATCACACACACACACACACACACACACACAAACAATATGTCCTCACCTTGATTACTCAGCTCGTACGAAGAAAGTGTTTCAAAATAGGTTTTTGACAACATATACAGTATAAAGTATATGTTAGCACTTGTATTGACCGATTGTAGACTACTTCTAATAACATAATCCTTTTAAATTAAATTAAATTAATAAATAAATAAAAAAATAATTTAAATTAATTTTATTATTATGATATTATTATTGATAATATAATACAAATAAAATTCAGTCGCACAATATACCAAATGCCACCCTGGCCGAAACTCGTTTTATTACAACATTGTCTTGCCACATCCTTCCTCTCTTTGGAGACAAGGGTTGGAGCTTGAAATGCGAATGGCAACAAGGTCGAAAGTTGTATCAAGTGCAACGCACTTTTGGCCTTGTTGGCGGAGCACGAGATGCACCCTGCCTTCTCTGTCACACAAGATACCAAGAGCCTCCAGTGCAGTGTGGATTTAGCCGGCCAATCACTGACCGGCTCAGCCACTCACCATCCGCGTTACTCTCCATTCTCCCGCCACAACACAGTCTGGCCCCAGCCATCACACTCTCAGGATCTTTAACTCGCTGCTCGTGTTGTTTTTGTGGTGTTCTCTCCGTGTTGCAACGCTCCCGTCGACAATGAGTGATAGTGACAGTGACAGTAATAGTGGGAGCCCCCCCCCCCCCAACTATAAAGAAGAGACGTAATCATGACGAATGGGTGGAAATAGTGGCCAGGAATAGGAGAAATTCTGGCAAGGAGTATGTCAGCCGTAAAACAGGAAAAACAGTGGCTGCTCGAGTTATTGGACGGCCCTGCAATGATGGCTGCTATGATAAGATAACTGAGCCTATCCGCCATGCCATCCACAATACCTTTTGGGGCACTGAAGAGTGGATAGTGCAAAATAGCTACATACAGAAACATATACTCTCCATGCCAGTGAAACGACGACGAAAGCCTGCCGACATCGCAAACCCTGGTCCTCATAGGTCGTGTTCATGCAGATATACCCTCTCCTACCAGTCTACCGTATACACAGTTTGCAAGACTGCCTTCATGAATATTTAGCCATAGGTAAGACAAGACTAGACAATGGAATCAACTGTGAGAGCGAGACAAGCACACCGAAAAGAGACAGACGTGGGCGGCACAAGAATCGTGTCACCATTGCAGACCCTGATACAAAGCACGTGCACAAGCACATTTTATCATTTCCCAGCGTGACAAGCCATTATAGCAGGGCGAAATCTCCAAAGCTGCATTACCTGGATACAGCATTGAGTGTGGCCCGGATATACCACCTTTATACTGCCTGGATGTCAGACAATTATCCTAACCATAAGAAAGTATAGTTAAGTTTCTACAGACATGTCTTCAAGAGTAAAGAACTCTCCTGCTCACCACCCAATACTGACACTTGCTCGACTTGTGATTTAACGAAGACAAAGCTAAAACATGCACGAAATGAAGAAGAGAGGGCTACATTGCAAACACAACTTGACAAACACCTGGCATTGGCACGGCAGGCACAATCGCTAATGAAGACTCTGGGGAAGGACGCTGACGAAGATACTTGTGTTATTTGCATGGATTTACAGCAAACTCAACCAATACCTCGTCTCACTACAAACGTTGCATACTACAAGAGGAAAGTCTGGCTTTACAACTTACGCATCTCTAACCTCATGACCGGTGAAAACATGTTCTACGCATGGGACGAGCCAACAGGTGGGCGTGGCTCTGTTGAGGTGGCATCTTGCATTAAAAAGTGGATTGAAAACGAAGTGTTGCTCAATGGTGATTTTAGTAAACTAATGCTGTTTAGTGATAATTGTGGTGGACAAAACAAAAACATTAACATTATGCTCTCACATATTCATGAACTGCATAGTCGACGCATACAGGAAGTGGTACATTACTTTCTCATCCCAGGGCACAGCTACATGTCATGTGATAGGGCATTCGGTAATATTGAAAAGTCCTTTCGAATGGAGGGTAGCATCTACGATTTCAATCAGTCTGTGAAATTGATTGAACGTGCAGTCCACACAGGTAACAACGTAATTTCCATGGCAAATAATGAATTCCTGAACTTTGACCTGTTGCAAGGTGTTATCACCCACCGTAAGCCAGTAAAGCCACTGCTCTTCTCCGAATGTCGCCGATTCTGCTTCAATCTACAGTTTCGGGAGGGCTACCAGTTGTCTCTAGGCTACGAGGGGCCTCTGCATAGTGTCAGGCTTATGCCAGGTAAGGCCAGGTATACTTCGTCAGCCTTCAACCTGTCACAAGTGGCACTGACCCCCAAGTACCAAGCTCCCATCAAACTGCAAGCTGATAAACTCAAGCAAGTCCAACAACTGGTGTCATACATTCCACCCGAGCACAAGGAGTACTACGATGAACTTTTTCGAGTTCAGAGGGACCTCAGTAGAGCAGCTGCACCAGCCTTGGACAGCAACTCTGACTCCTCTGATATTGACGACGACCTGCAAGAGTATGCATCTGACAGTGACAGTGACGATGACAGCAACAGTGCCTGACTACCTGGTTAGTACCGGTACTCAATTATAAAATGTCACAATAAAGTAGAGTAATAATGCATAATAATGTTATAATAAATTCATTAATTTGTTTAGTAAGACAGTAAAATGTGTTACACAATTTTAGCAATTTTTACAGTAACAAACACATTATAGTAAACAGTCATCAATACATTATAGTAAACAGTCATCAATACATTATACTAAACAGTCATCAATACATTATAGTAAACAGTCATCAATACATTATAGTAAACAGTCATCAATACATTATAGTAAACAGTCATCAATACATTATAGTAAACAGTCACCAATACATTATAGTAAACAGTCACCAATACATTATAGTAAACAGTCATCAATACATTATAGTAAACAGTCATCAATACATTATAGTAAACAGTCATCAATACATTATAGTAAACAGTCATCAATACATTATAGTAAACAGTCATCAATACATTATAGTAAACAGTCATCAATACATTATAGTAAACAGTCATCAATACATTATAGTAAACAGTCATCAATACATTATAGTAAACAGTCATCAATACATTATAGTAAACAGTCATCAATACATTATAGTAAACAGTCATCAATACATTATAGTAAACAGTCATCAATACATTACAGTAAACAGTCATCAATACATTACAGTAAACAGTCATCAATACATTACAGTAAACAGTCATCAATACATTACAGTAAACAGTCATCAATACATTATAGTAAACAGTCATCAATACATTATAGTAAACAGTCATCAATACATTACAGTAAACAGTCATCAATACATTACAGTAAACAGTCATCAATACATTATAGTAAACAGTCATCAATACATTATAGTAAACAGTCATCAATACATTACAGTAAACAGTCATCAATACATTACAGTAAACAGTCATCAATACATTATAGTAAACAGTCATCAATCATCTTCCTTAGAAACGTAAAGGTCCTTCCCAAGTTGAATATTAAAATATCAAAAATGTATAGATTAAATTAATACTAGCTTACTAACTCTCTAAAATAGAATTACCGGTATTAATAAAACATAATATTGTTAAATAATAAGGTAGCTTATTACTATATTCCTGTGACAGTTTTAATAATTATTTTATTTTATTTGTATACCATGTCTTCCACTTATTTCTAATCTTCATTATAGCTAATGTTGTTTATTTATTTATTATTATTTTTATCTTACCCTACTCTTCCATGTCTTATTATTATTCAGTGCTATTAATTATGTATTTTTTTAATAATGCGGTACATGTTCATTTTCTCAATGTTTCTACAGTATTGCATTCTTATGGGGTTATTCAATTTTGGAATTTTTTGCATTCACACTCCTGTGACTCAGAATGATATGCGATTTTTTGTCTTTTCTGTATCCTACCCTACTAGCTCTTCCATGTATTATTATTATTCAGTGCTATTAATATTATGCATTTTTTATAGTACATATTCATGTTCTCAATGTTTCTATAGTATTGCATTCTTATGGGGTTATACAAGTTTAGGATTTTTGCATTCCCACTCCCGTTACTCCGAATGATAACCAATTTTGTATTATATTTTTAGTTATATGGTTAGATAATAATGTTCTGAAGATTTGTATACCACTGTCCCCTCTCTGCTTGATCGGGTCTAGTTTTTACAACGTTTTCAAAGTCGGCAAATTTTAGGCACGATTTACTCCGTTTTTTATTTATGGCGGTTGGTATGTTGTGCGACTGAGTGCCTAGGTTTTTGACAACATTATACAGTATAAAGTATATGTTAGCACTTGTATTGACCGATTGTAGACTACTGCTAATTACACAATCCTTTTATTTTACCTTCATACAACACATTTAACTCTACCAGAACATAGCCATCCACCTTACCAATCAACATTACCTGGAGCCACTGCCGCCTTAACTACCGACCATATCCATCACACACAACCACTTTATGTCTGGCCTTCCTCGTTCACTTGTACCTCGTATACTGCCATCAGCTGCAGTACCCCTTATGAAGAAGTGGATAATTTCTTGTTTTAGGGGGAGGATTGTTTTTTCTTGGCCCACTTCTCCCTCATATTTAGTCCCTTTGGCGATTTTAAGACCCTTTGAACCATTTGGAAGTTGATTTTTGTCCTGATGAGCGATAGCGAGCCTGTAATTTTGGACGAACCGGCCTTTGGACCAGACATTATTCTACTGAAAACTGTACAAATTAATCTCGGCGGGGGATCTTGAGGATATTTTATTGAGTTTGATAGAAGTCTAGAGAGGAAACTAAAATAATAATTGATAGGTTGATTAATTAATAAACTAATAAACAAACCCTAGCCCAATAATTGCCGGCCTTCATAACTCACAGACCCTTTATGTCTGTCATTTCTCGTTCACTTTAAGCTCCTACCACCACCAGCAGCAGTAACCTTTATATGGAAATGGGCCGATCCCTTGTTCTCACCTTTGACAAGTTGGCTACCGTAACAGTTGTTATCATGTCTTTGGAAGTGACAAAAAGACTATAGTCCTTAAATGTCATGTAAATGTTCCAGTAATCCGGCACGTATTCACTCAGGTCTTAAAATACAATAATCCTAGTTAAACACAATGGAAGGTATACAACATGGCTTCTGAAGACATATAAGTGTCATTACCCTCCCTTCAGACGGCCCCGGGCACCAACATTCCAGCCCAACACATTCAGCCCACATTACCATAAATCACTACCACCTGTAACCAAACACACATCACAGGTTTTTCTGGCAATTTCTCTACCTCACCTTTATTCTGATTACATATTGATACTTTATTTCACTTGTATCGTTACCTGTAACTAAACTGAAGGTGTATTATAATAGGTATCACAATTAATATCAATCTTACCTGATCCGATTTGCAGAGACAAATTGTGAGAAATCCTTTGTGTAAATTCCCCCTTAGCGGGTTCAGGTTTTTACCTTCCATGATTTACCCCAGGGCCTGATGGAGGATATAATTGATGGACTTAGTTGTTGCCCATTTATAAACAACTAAGCCCAGTAATGGTCCAAACAATGGTTATTAGTAACAATAACATGAATTCATGTGTTCGCTATTATAACTTGGTAACATTCACTGATGTCATCATGTAACTTAGTAGCTTTCACTGGTAGCCACTATGTAACTTTATACTTGTAATAACGGTAGTGCTTATCGATATCGCTTGCCACCACCCAATTATATTTAATGACCTAATGGGCAGTCAGAATAATTACACAAGTCAATTAACCTGGTATTTATTAATAGTAGTAGGTGTAGAATCAACAGTAGTAAACAGCAGCAACAAAACAGGAACAAACCGCAACAGGTGGTAATAATGATATCTTGAGATAAACAGGAACAGGTGATATATCAGCAGTAGTAATTCAATACGTGGATATGGTGGAATGGTGAGTGATTCTATCTATGTCTCAAAATGTGGACTCTGAATTCTGGTTGATGAGGTGCCCTAAGGAGTGGAGCGGGACACCCTCTTGATGCTGGAGTGGTGTCTGGGAGAGACCATGACTGTTCTCCAGTATCGTGGAAAACCGCGCCCTATTCGGCGTCCGGTAAGGGCAGTGGCCTATCTGACTGGAAGGTGTCTACTTCCGTGGCCGTTTCAGACCGATTGTGGATTATGCAGAATATGCAATGCAAAGGTGGTGGTGTGAGGTATATATGATACAGCATACAGTAATCGGTAGAATATCGATAAGTCACCGTAGAAAGTTTGGGTAGCCACACTCATTACGAGTGTGCAGTTGTATACCAATAATCATATAACCAATATAAATTAGGATATATTTGTATAATAGTAGTGAGGGAACTTAAGTAACATTATACAAATATAGTGTAAGACACTTTCAATAAACAAAAATTACATTTGATTTACGTCAATTGTTTTACTATAATATAGGTTTGATTCCCGGAGGGAAGTAAAGAAAACCTAATATTTAGTAGGGATCCGTAATCATTGACGATATGCTATTAGTATAATAGTCTCCCATCAAACACGGCGGTCGCTTGTTTGAATATACCGCGCGGGAGGACAGGAGTACAACTTCATAAGTACAATGCGCATTCTCTTATGGATTAGTCTTTATGATTGGGTACTCACTACGAAATTTGTTTGTAAAAAAAAATTTTTTTTTTTAACTTAATAATTGCTATACTCAAGCTTTCCATGCATGGATTTCTTGCGTGTGGATTCATGACACTGGTCCTCTAGCGGCCATAATTCCTTCACTGACATATCAAGATACAACTCAGAAATCAAGTAAATGGGAAGGGATGGCTGCAGGTCACTAACCATCGTCAATGATTACGGGGCCCTACTAAATATTAGGTTTTCTTTACTTTCCTCCGGTAATCAAACCTATAATTTAATAGTGGCCCCTCCATCATTGACGATATGTCTGATATCTAAGACTGGAGGGTGACATTCGGGACAATATAAAACAAATCCAACCAAAATACCATAGGTAACAAAGAATCCGTATAACATTATAATTTTTTTATTGTTTACATACAATAATATAAAAATAGAAAGGAGGTAAGCAGTGCGTTACTTCAAAGAAGAGCTGCTTGTACATGACTGGACCTTCACTTGAGATCTATTGCATGTTTATTGAGAACATTCATATACTCTCATAACAAGAACTTTGATCCCTTGGATCATGTTCTAGCCTTAACATTAATTGTACAATATAATCTGTTTGTACATTTTGTTAATACTACATACAGTAGATGCAACTATGATAGATTTCTTAAAATAAAAATAAAATTGGATTAAACTGTAAAACCAGTTGTATTATATCACAGCTTGTGATTTATCACAATCTCCGGCGGACGGGTTCTAGTGGGTATTTGGGCTATTTTGCACATACCCCCCCCCCCCCCTTTTTTCCAGAAGAATAACACATACAATTAGCACATGCACTACTAGACCCGTTGCCGTAAAGCTACACAGGTCCGCTTTGGTTTGTCCAGAGCGAACGACAGGTATCGCGTAAGGAATGTGTGATTAGACGCCCACAACTGAGTGCCAGCTATGTCGTTAATTGAAAATTTTTGCATAAATCTGAGGGAGACGGCCCACTTCCTAATATCGTGGGCTCTGCCTACCACGCCGGGATTACTTTCCTTAATGACATCTATGAGTAAAGAAGCCAATTTCCTTCTTGTGACGCGAGTACATGTCTGGTTAACCCATAGGACGCCTGGTTAGCGAGGTTGTGCAATCCTCATAAACTTAACTAAAGCTTGTACTGGGCATAAAATGTGATGCGTATGTCCGCGTTTAACCTCTCCGCGGCGCACAGGGGGTTTTCTACAGGGTAAGACTGTGCGCACCTATGATGATTTGGGGACCTATTGCAAATTTCGATAAAAAGTACCTCATCGTGTAGGGAATGTTTGCGGGCATCGGCCCATATATATTTGACCCCCCAAAAAATGTCTGGGGGGGGGTGGGGGAACGGTCCGTAGTTGAAAAATGTGGAGCGAATGGCACCGCGCGGCTAGATTGTCATCGAGCGGCGAGATTTCCCTGCCGAATATTTACGCGCGCAGGGGATAGAAGGAGAGGGAGGATGGGGTGGGTTACGGCGTATTATCACGTATATGTCCATTTTTGAGCCCTTTTAGGCTATGTAGAGTATGTATACGTGTGTAGGCCACCCATATAACAATGAATATGCCTCATAGTGACCAAAAATTGCAATATATAAGGGAATTATAAGAGAATTTTTAGGCGGGAATGAAATGTGTTGGAGGTTTGGCGGCAATTTATGAGCTGAGAGTGTGGTTTACGCCATACATATCACGTATATCTTGTACGTAGAGCACTGTCATGCTATAATACAGACTTGTACGTATGTATACGTGCCATATATCAAAATATATACCGCATATTGACCAATTCATGCGATATTTACGCACATTATCAGAGTTTCTATGCGTGAACCAAGGTGTGAGTGAGCTGTGCTGGGAATGAAAGGGGGAGAGGGTGTGTTACGCCATACATATCACGTAAATCTTGTATTTAGAGCACTGTCATGCTATAATAAAGACGTGTACGTATGTAGGCGTCCCATATAACAAGGAATATACCGCATATAGCCCAATTGATGCGATATTTACGCAAATTGTGAATGTGTTTCTAGCACACGGAAGCCTGAAAGGGTGGGTTGGGGGTGGGTGTGTGGGAGGGAGGGAGGGAGGCATGCAGGGGTGCAGGGAGGGAGTGAGTGAGTCGTCAAGGGAAGGAAGGCAGGCAGATCTCTAGATAGATAACCAGCTGTGTGACAAGTGTGAAGGCGCTCGAGGCGTATGGATGCTTGGGATTTTGAACCTTGTCTTCCAGGTGTCTGGTGTTTCTTGCCACCAAGAGTTTTACAATAACATGAGTCAGGAATGGAGAGAGAGAGAGAGAGATAGATAGAAACTGAGACATGCGTATGTTGTACGTATAAATGGACTTCAGAATTGCATTTTTATGCAAGCAGACATTGCATTTTAGACACATGTGAAGTACCACAGAAACATGTAGGCCATTGACTGTCAATAAAGTACTATATTATAGACCACCAGCGACGGTGGTCAGTAAACACGTGCAGATTGCCTTTTGCGATAAAGGGCTAAATATAGAATGGTGTCTCCTTACACTTGCGAAAGGGTAGATTGCCACCAGAGAAACGTTTACTTATTTATTTCCAAGTAATATGCAATCTAAATGTACATTCGAGACCTACTGCAATTATTTGTATGACAGTCATGACTATGTATAATCCAATATACGCGCGTAGGCGAGACATAAGAAAGCTGGTTGAGCAATTTACGACACCCACACAGTTATTATTCTTTTTTATTTACAATATTATACAATACAAATGTATTTGTGAAGAGTATTTTATCCATTATTGTATTTATACAAATTTTGTTCCCAGACAGAGCTGCTGTGGCTGGTGTAGTAGGGCCTAAAGGGAGCGGCAAGGGTCACCGCTTGACCGTGTGAAAATGAGTGGAGTCGCACTGAGAGGGGCAATTTTGCTGAATGTTTTGGCAATTTTGGACAGAATAAAGTTATATAATTACTAATTCTTGACAGAGACAAACTTTCATAAACCTTGGCATGATATAATTGATAATCCCATCAATTTACAAACGTAAATTGGTGGGATAATTCATTTTTTTTTGTATATTGTCATTTCGATTGTAGACACGAAGTTTTGAGTGATATTTGGTATGAGCTCCTGTGGCATGGTTGGTAAGGTCGCGGACTGGAAAACTCAAAGTGTGCTAGGGTTGTGGGATCGAATCCAGGAGGGGGTTATGGGGAAGGTTTTATATTGTCTAGAACATTTTTGATAAATTTTTTTTTTTACAAGATCATGCCATTGTATTCAATAAATATGAAATATTCATAGAATATATCATATTGTAAGAATACAATGACATGACCTTGTGTTTTTTTTTTTTTTTATTATTGTTTTTTTTTATTATCTTAGTAGGTTTGACAGGATTTGTTGAAACATATTTATTTTTGTACAATTCATTTGAGGTAAGAAAATAATTATATACACATGACTTTGACTAATAACAAACATATATATTGATATAATAAAAAAATAAGGCATATAACATGTAAATATTTGAAACTTATAAACTAAATAATGAAACATACAATTATATAATGTAAAAGCTGTGACGCATGTCGAGTATGAGCATGCTGTACAGAACGCCCAGTCAGGCCCCACCCTCGCTAGGATCGTCAGGGCAGGAACTTTGGCTGGAGTCTGTGTAGAGTTTCCTAACTCAGTTTATGTGAACCGTTGTACTATAAGTATTATCATTATGTATTTTGTTTTCTTCTAAGTCAACGAGTTCTATTTTATATCATTAGATATAAGTATTGTGTGTGGGACTTATATGTAATGATGAGAGGAGAGAGAGAGAGATATTACGTAACGGGGACCAGTGAGTGCGCCACGCGGGCAGATAGGCCTAATTCCCTCCTCCCTCCTCCCTTCCTCCCTTTCAGCGCGTGGGAAGTTCTTTGTCGATCCCAGATTGAGAGAGAATATGACGTCATGATTGCCAGTGGGCGGTCCTTAAGTAGTTTGAGATATGCCGCTAGAGGGCCGAGTATAAAAAGAGAGGTTCTTGCCACCATTCTTCAGAACTCATCAGGCAAAGCGACTTCTCATATCCCTTGCAACTATCCATATTCTTCCGACTGATGTGAACTTTCTCTACTCTCTGAACAGCCTATCTTCTTCTCTTCTCGTCCCTGTTTAACCTCCATGACCCCTTTGGTGCAGATTTAGTCAGCCAAAGTATTATCGCTTGAGTTCTCACGAGATAAGTGCCTGTTAGATAGCCTATTTTTGGAAGGGTTAACTAGAATAGGATTGATTGATGTTTGTTGCACTCGTATATGCATTTCCCTGTGTGCGATTATTCATGTTCCTGTTTTCTGCTGGTTTAGGCAATGCTAGACTGGGATAGGGTTTCTGAGTTGTGATTTCCTATGAGTACTAGGTTGCGGTTGAACCAGTACAATTGCAACGGAGACGTGGAACGCCTAGGTGGTCTTTCTGACTGTGTACCGTGGGAGTTTAGCACTGTGTTGCGAGTGAGGGCTTTTGCCTATGCCACCCAACACTGTGTTATCTCATTTGCTTGACTTTGAGAGGATCGCCAGGAGAGAACCAGATACTAGTGATCTGGATCTCTCAAGAGAGCATCCCGTCAATTAGCGTAATTTGGCCGCACAGTCTTAAGGACCTCGCTAGGCTACGAGCCGCTTGCTCAGCCATTGTCTCTTAACCTTAGATATCCCAGCTAGACTTTGCTCGACCAGCAGATACAGTATAGTATTGAAGCTTCTCCTTATGTATATTATTGTTTAAGCACTATTGATTTCATGTGTGGCACGCTTAGCTACTTCAGAGATTAGTGGCCCACGAGCACAATCTTAGTAGGCTATTGCCAGTGCATTGTCGGAGTACTTCTTCTTAATGTTTGCCATATCCTATTGCTTATTCTTATTCTTATAATTCTTCTTATGTCAATTTAAAGCCTTTAATTACCAGTGAGTTATTCATTAAATTGCTGTTCAAAATCCGATACTTACTTCTTATGAGTATTCGAGAAGCATCTAACTTATCAGAAGATTCCTTGCTTGATGCTCGAGGACTATTGTTTAACGTAACGTAATAGTGCCGATCCGAAGTAGAGGGTGGAGGACTTCTTAAGTTCTTAGTTCAAGGGTGGATTACTTCGGCTTCGGCCAACACTATTCTTTAGTGTTGTAGTACTTTCTTCTTTGTTTGATTGTTGACCAGACTAGATAACTCCCGTCTTGTTATTAGTCTGTCGTGTGAAACGCTAGTACCGAGTTCTTGTATACCCCGTTATAGCAGATAGAACTCTGGAGGGTAGTGGCGTTTTTTGTTCGGCTGGCAGTACTCTGGGGTTGGGATCGTGTGTTTCCGTTGTGGCAGCGAGCCATACTCGAGTCCTGTGTAAGAGCCCTAGTGTACCCGAGTGCCCGGTCGTAACAAATGGCGACCTTGCTTAGGATTTTGTGAACAGTATAATTTTTTGCAGAGTTGTACAACATTTGTTTGTTCGTACTTTAGCGTACATATTGAAGAATATTTTTTTTGTAAGGCAATTAGGAGAGCATTTAAGAGACTCCAGTTAATTTAGTAATTAGTGCTTGCATAAGGGAGTTTAACACTTTTGTCTCGAGAATTTTTTGGTGAACTTCAGTATGTCGGGCCCTAGTACTGACGAGGAGCGAGAGATGCTAAGTGAGGAGGTGCCGTTAGTAACTAGTGAGGAGGATGCTAGACTTTTTGTGAGTAAGCGGTACCACGTGACGGAGGAGAGGCTGACTGGGGTGAATGTTTATGGCTTGCACCTGATAGCCAAGGTTTTGGGTCTATCCAATGTAGGAGGGATGTCCAAGGGGGAGCTGATTTCCTGGGTGTTGCGTGGGCGACATGGGGTTTCGGAGGAGAGGGCGTTTGGGGGGGTTCCTCCCCAGATCCCCTCTCACTCGACTCCCACAGTGCCGTCCACTCAGTTGCCGGAGGTTAGCACTCTCCCACAGAGGGATGAGCATTGGAAGATTGGAGTGCCCTCGGGCGGTGCGTATGGTGGTTCCCCAGTTCTTGCCCCCCCTCCTTCAGTAGTGGCAGCTCCCTCTTCCGGCCTGTCTCCTGAGATGATATTTAAACTCGAGCTTGCTAAAATGGAGAATGAGGCTAGGAAGCAGGAGAATGAGACTGAGGTTAGGAAGCAGGAGAATGAGACTAGGAGGCATGAGATTGAGGTTAGGAGGTACGAGGCTGAGCTTAGGTACGACTCAGAGAAATATTGTGCTCAAATAGATTTAGATAAGACTCGTGCAGAGTCGACAGGGATTCGGATGGGCCGTGAGGGCCAAGTAAGAGAACAGTCCTTGTCCCACTTAGTCAAGTTGGTGCCGGCATTTAGTGAAACTGAAGTCACAGAATTTTTTAATCGTTTTGAGAAGAAGTGTAGGGAGCATAATTGGCCTGAAGAGAAGTGGGCAGCTCTGGTCTCCTCAAGACTTACGGGTAAGGGTCTGAAGGCTTATGATGCACTGCCTTTAGAGTCTTGCATTGACTACCCAGAATTGAAGAGAGCTGTCCTACGGGCATACGAGTTGCAACCAGAAACATATCGATTGAAGTTTCGGGGTGTTACAAAGACTAGGGAGGCGACCTTTCTTGAACATGCCCGGGACTTAAAAGATGCACTTACAAACTGGACACGTTCTGAGAAAGCTGAGACGGCCGAACAGTTGACGGAGCTGTTTCTGCTCGAGCAGTTTTATAAGTGTACAGGTGCAGAAATGACTTTAACTATTAAAGAAAAGAATCCAAAAACTCTACAGGAGGCAGCTGAGATGGCTGACCTCCGGCTATCATTAATTCGTGGGTGCGGGTCTGCCCAGCGTAGTGAGGCAGGTAACAAGGGGCGTGACGCCCCACCCCCCCGAGTTAGTAATATATCTTATGCAAACAAGTACAAGAGTTATGATACCAAGACTGACCACAAGACTAGCACCGTCCCATTTAAGAAGGGGCCGGGCCCTTCCCAATACCAAGGGAAGCCCAAAGGGGAGTTAGAGTGTTATCAATGTCATAAAAAGGGGCACTTTGCAAGAGTCTGTCCTAGCAAAACACCTACAGCAGCTGTGTCTTTGGCCTGCAACATTGGTGTGTCTCTGAAGCCTTCTGAGTTTGCCCGGGGCAGTTCGTCAGAGGCTGAGGCACAGCCAATGCAGAAGCACCTGGGAGGCTCGAACCCTGCTCAGGATGTTTTTTGCGACCATAGAGGACGGGGTTGCGTGATGTGGGCGGGGCGCAAGCATGGAGTAGAGGTCTTGCGTGATACAGGTGCTTCCCAGACTTTGATGAAAAACTTGACTGGCTACCCTATAAATGCGGCTCGGGTGGTGGTGGTGCAGGGTATTAATGCAACTCGGTCATACCCGCTGGTGCGGTTGGAGTTGGAGGTGGATGGTGTGGCACGTGAATTGGATGTTGGGATTGTGGAGAAACTGCCAGTGGAGGGCGTCGACCTTCTTCTCGGCAACGACTTTGCAATGCCCGCTTCTGAGGTTCTACCCTTAGTCGTTGCCGAGAGGCCGGCCGACGTGAGTAGGGAAGAGCGAGAGTGGGTCGAGCGGTGCCAGGCACAACCCATGGCGTGTGCTGTCACCCGAGCTCGGGCAGCTAAAGTGTCACAGCCTAGTCCTCCGTCTTCAGACCAGCAGAGGAACGATCAACAGGAGGAGGCTAAAGCTGGAGTTGGTTTTAAGAGTTTTGACTCGGCGGCTCTCCTGGGTGATTCAGTATTAGCACCATTACTTAGTTCTGGAGTAGCCCCTGGGCCTGTCATCGAGAGTGACGAGGCTGGGCATGACGAGTCTCCACGACAGCAACGTTATGAACATCGAGAGAGACAGAGGGAGCAGCTCAGTATCGGGGAGGGTCATGCATTGCTCCGGGAGCAGTTAGATCGCTTGGCACCCTCAGATATACGTCGGTTGCAGCTGGAGGACCCTGAGCTCCAAACGTGTGCTAATGGAGCTGTGGAGCTCGACGAGGACGGTGATGCACAGCCGGGAGATTTTTTTTATTTAGATGGCATCCTGTATCGGCGTTTTCAAGACCCTAACCGTAGCTGGAAGATGGGGTCCGGGGTAGTGGACCAGTTGATGGTGCCGCGGGAGTGCAGGGATAGCCTACTGAGTTTGGCGCATGACACACCGCTGGCAGGACATTTGGGGGTAAGAAAAACGGTGGCGGCTTTGGGGAAGTTGTTTTGGTGGCCGGGGATGAAGTCTCATGTGCAGTCCTGGATAAACTCATGTGATATTTGTCAACGGGTCGGGAAACCAAACCAAGTTATTCCTAAAGCTCCGTTGCACCCTATTCCTGTAATTGGGCCACCTTTTAGTAAGATTGTTGTTGACATGGTTGGTCCCCTCCCTCCCACAAAGGCTGGTAATAAATTTTTGTTAACCATCATGGATGTTGCCACTAGATACCCCGATGCATACCCCATGAAAAACGGCATGGCTAAGACGGTAGTCAGTAACTTGTTGTGGTACTTTTCAAGGTACGGGTACCCGGAGGAGATTCAGTCTGATCAGGGGTCCAATTTCACCTCCAATCTCTTTAAGCAAACAATGCAACAGCATGGAATACGGGCGGTGGTATCGTCAGCGTATCACCCTGAGAGCCAAGGGGTGCTTGAGCGGTGGCATGCCACCCTTAAAAGCATGCTCAGGTGTTATTGTGCTGATAACGGAAGAGATTGGGATCTTGGATTGCCGTATGTACTGTTTGCTGCTCGGGAAGTGCCTGGCGAGAGCCTGGGATTTAGTCCAAACGAGCTGATTTTTGGACACCGAGTCAGGGGCCCCCTTAAAATGCTGCGGGAAATTTGGGAAGGAACTGTGCCGCCTTGTTCCTTGTTGAAGTATGTGTTTGAAAGCCGTGAGCGCATGCTTAAGAGTCTGGAGATGGCAGGTCGGAATTTAACAGGGTCACAAGCTTTAATGAAGGACAGGTATGATCGCAAAGTGAAGCTCCGGGAGTTCATTGTGGGACAGGAGGTGTTGATTTTGTTGCCTTTGGTGGGTAACCCCTTGTCGGCGAAGTATACTGGACCCTATAAAATTGTGGAGAAAATTTCGGACCTAGATTACCTTGTTGCCACTCCAGACAGGAGGAAGAAGAATCAGTTATGTCACGTGAACCTGATAAAAGAGTATGTGAGGCGCCCCTCTGAGCCTCTCACTGTCCCTGTGTTGGCTTGTTGCGGCCGTGGTGGAGAAGGAGAGGGGGACAGTCAAGCTTCAGAGGAGGATAGCTGGGATCACCATGTTTCAGCGGATCAGTGGGCGGGGAACTCGAGCCTAAGGGCTGACGAGGCTATAGCCCATTTGCCTGAGCCGCAATTTGAAGCTATCCGTCAGTTGCTCGGTTTATACCCCACTGTATTCGCTGAACATCCAGGCCTCACTACTCAGGCTATGCATGATGTTGACGTGGGGCACCATCTACCCTTTAAGTCAATCCCATACCGTGTGCCCCCCATAAAACTACCCGCTCTGAGGGATGAGTTGGAGTATATGCTCGGTAGAGGGTTGATAGAGAAAGGTACCGTTAAATGGACTTCCCCCGTAACACTGCAGCCTAAACCAGATGGCAAGGTACGCTTCTGTATTGATTTCCGTAGGCTAAACGGTTTGACTCCAACTAACCCATATCCTCTTCCTCGGGTTGATGATAGTGTTGATAAAATTGGTAATGCTCGGTTTTTGTCTAAAGTTGATTTAGTAAAAGGTTACTGGCAAGTACCTTTGTCCGAGCGCGCTAAAGAGGTATGTGGTTTTGTGGTGGACGGGAGTACTTACCGGTGTAATGTTATGCCCTACGGACTTAAGAATGCACCAGCAACGTTTCAGAACCTGATGAATGAAATTGTCAAGGACATTCCAAATTGCACCGTATACTTGGACGATGTAATCATTTATGATGACGACTTTGAGAGCCATTGTGAGCACCTGGAGACCTTGTTCCGGAAACTTAGTGAAGCAAGTCTGGTAGTAAATTTGGCAAAGTGTGACTTCGTAAAAGCCACTGTGCAGTACCTTGGGTTTGTAGTGGGAAGGGGACAGGTGTGCCCTCCTCAGAACAAGGTACAGGCTATCAATAAATTTCCGCACCCAACCACCAAGAAGCAGATCATGAGATTCTTGGGTATGATAGGCTACTACAGACGCTTTATAAAAGGTTACTCTACGGTGTTGGCACCTCTCACAGATTTGTTATCTAAAGACAAAAAGTTTTTGTGGGCGCCTGAGTGTGAAAAGGCTTTTAATTTAGTGAAGCATTTGCTGTGTACTCACCCGATACTCAGGGCCCCAGACTTTAACAGGCCTTTTCAGCTGGCAACAGATGCTAGTGGTGTAGGGGCTGGTGCCGTCTTGCTACAGACAGACAATGAAGGTGTGGAACACCCAGTAAGTTTCTTTTCTAAGAAGTTCAATGCTGCACAAAAGAACTATTCTACAATAGAAAAGGAATTACTGGCGATTGTGCTGTCACTCAGGCACTTCGAGGTGTATGTTCCAGCCTATGGCCCAGTCGTGGTTATCTACACTGATCATCACCCTTTGAGATTCCTAAATCAATTTCACAATCGCAATATGAGACTGACCCGGTGGTCATTGATGTTGCAGGAGTATAACCTGGACATCCGGCATATTGCGGGATGTGACAATGTGATTGCGGATTGTTTATCGAGGGTAGATGATCAGTCGTAGGCTATCACAGGTGTATGATCCCGAAGAGATTGACACACGGGTAGCCTCCTGCTTTGGTTTGAGTAGTATTTTGCGCTTGGTGCTTGTTGGCTCGCGGTTGTAGCCCAGCGTATTGGGTCGTAAAGCAGGATTGTTGAGCGTTTGGTATAGAAGAAAATAGGCTGCCCTTATAGTGCAGCCGGAAAAAAACATATTAAAATATAAAAATCATATAAAAACTCTTTCTTTTTGATATAGATAATTGTATAAGTTTGTCATAGCCTATAGTGTTTGAGTAGTCCACGAACTATCAAACGGCTGAGCTGATGTAAGCTCGCTCTGGGAGCATGATATTATGTCTTTTACTATTGTTGGGAGGAGTTATGAAATGTGATTTTTTTTTTTTTATAAGATGTGTTTTAGTGATAAACTCAGCGTTGTTTTAGTGCCATGCGGTCGCTGGGTGTGAGGGGTTTGATGGGGTTCTGTATATCAGATTTTAGCTCAGGGTTGAGCAAGTAAAATCTTGGGGGAGGTGTGACGCATGTCGAGTATGAGCATGCTGTACAGAACGCCCAGTCAGGCCCCACCCTCGCTAGGATCGTCAGGGCAGGAACTTTGGCTGGAGTCTGTGTAGAGTTTCCTAACTCAGTTTATGTGAACCGTTGTACTATAAGTATTATCATTATGTATTTTGTTTTCTTCTAAGTCAACGAGTTCTATTTTATATCATTAGATATAAGTATTGTGTGTGGGACTTATATGTAATGATGAGAGGAGAGAGAGAGAGATATTACGTAACGGGGACCAGTGAGTGCGCCACGCGGGCAGATAGGCCTAATTCCCTCCTCCCTCCTCCCTTCCTCCCTTTCAGCGCGTGGGAAGTTCTTTGTCGATCCCAGATTGAGAGAGAATATGACGTCATGATTGCCAGTGGGCGGTCCTTAAGTAGTTTGAGATATGCCGCTAGAGGGCCGAGTATAAAAAGAGAGGTTCTTGCCACCATTCTTCAGAACTCATCAGGCAAAGCGACTTCTCATATCCCTTGCAACTATCCATATTCTTCCGACTGATGTGAACTTTCTCTACTCTCTGAACAGCCTATCTTCTTCTCTTCTCGTCCCTGTTTAACCTCCATGACCCCTTTGGTGCAGATTTAGTCAGCCAAAGTATTATCGCTTGAGTTCTCACGAGATAAGTGCCTGTTAGATAGCCTATTTTTGGAAGGGTTAACTAGAATAGGATTGATTGATGTTTGTTGCACTCGTATATGCATTTCCCTGTGTGCGATTATTCATGTTCCTGTTTTCTGCTGGTTTAGGCAATGCTAGACTGGGATAGGGTTTCTGAGTTGTGATTTCCTATGAGTACTAGGTTGCGGTTGAACCAGTACAATTGCAACGGAGACGTGGAACGCCTAGGTGGTCTTTCTGACTGTGTACCGTGGGAGTTTAGCACTGTGTTGCGAGTGAGGGCTTTTGCCTATGCCACCCAACACTGTGTTATCTCATTTGCTTGACTTTGAGAGGATCGCCAGGAGAGAACCAGATACTAGTGATCTGGATCTCTCAAGAGAGCATCCCGTCAATTAGCGTAATTTGGCCGCACAGTCTTAAGGACCTCGCTAGGCTACGAGCCGCTTGCTCAGCCATTGTCTCTTAACCTTAGATATCCCAGCTAGACTTTGCTCGACCAGCAGATACAGTATAGTATTGAAGCTTCTCCTTATGTATATTATTGTTTAAGCACTATTGATTTCATGTGTGGCACGCTTAGCTACTTCAGAGATTAGTGGCCCACGAGCACAATCTTAGTAGGCTATTGCCAGTGCATTGTCGGAGTACTTCTTCTTAATGTTTGCCATATCCTATTGCTTATTCTTATTCTTATAATTCTTCTTATGTCAATTTAAAGCCTTTAATTACCAGTGAGTTATTCATTAAATTGCTGTTCAAAATCCGATACTTACTTCTTATGAGTATTCGAGAAGCATCTAACTTATCAGAAGATTCCTTGCTTGATGCTCGAGGACTATTGTTTAACGTAACGTAATAGTGCCGATCCGAAGTAGAGGGTGGAGGACTTCTTAAGTTCTTAGTTCAAGGGTGGATTACTTCGGCTTCGGCCAACACTATTCTTTAGTGTTGTAGTACTTTCTTCTTTGTTTGATTGTTGACCAGACTAGATAACTCCCGTCTTGTTATTAGTCTGTCGTGTGAAACGCTAGTACCGAGTTCTTGTATACCCCGTTATAGCAGATAGAACTCTGGAGGGTAGTGGCGTTTTTTGTTCGGCTGGCAGTACTCTGGGGTTGGGATCGTGTGTTTCCGTTGTGGCAGCGAGCCATACTCGAGTCCTGTGTAAGAGCCCTAGTGTACCCGAGTGCCCGGTCGTAACAAAGCTATATCACAGGGACATCTTTGGAACTTATACATTATATAATATATATGTTACATTATGAGGTAGCGTGATCAATTAGGTCAGGTCAGGTAAGGTAGGGCGCGAGTCCAGGACAGGGCTGAGCAGGGGGCGAGTCCAGGGCAGGGCTGAGCAGGGGGCGAGTCCAGGGCAGGGCTGAGCAGGGGGCGAGTCCAGGGCAGGGCAGTGCAGGGCAGTGCAGGGCAGGGCGGGGCAGGGCGACACTCAAAATTTTTTGAAGGTGTGGTAGTCCCTGAAGCACTCGCCCATGCAGAGTGGAACTTTGCACTCTGCGCACATTGAGGTGACTCTTTTTGGGACATGGGGTTTCCTGACACTGGAGCTGCAGACGACGCACTGCACCTGCCTGTGACGAGTGCCAATCACCTCGGTGCCGATCAGGTAGTGTCTTTGGACACCCACCTGCACTCGGTCAGGAACGTGATCCCCACGCCATGCCGTACGTCTGTGAGTGGTGGTGCCATACTTCTCCAGGAGTTGGTATGAGACGTTGTACACGAACTCCCGGAATTTCAGCTTCTGGTTTGGGGACATATCCTTCTTTACCAACCACAAGTTGTAGGCGTTGAGCATCGTGATATCAACTAGGTGGAGGAAGAGCTTGTGATACCACTTCACAGTCTTCCTCAGACACTCAACGCCTGACAGCTGACAGTCAGACTTGTCCACCAGGCGCATGTTCTTAGAGTAGTCCACTACCATGTCGGGCTTGGTTCTGTAGTGGATTTTGCCAGAATCCACCTGGGCACCTGTGTGGACGGTGGAAAGCAGGTGGACGTCTCGCTTGTCCTTCCACTTCAGGGCTATCACTTTCCCACACTTCTCGAGCTGCTTGTACTTCTGCCCCTTTCGTCGCCTTCTTCGAACATGCCTCTCGCGGTGTTCCTGGGCCAGGTCGTCTTCTGAAGGTGTGTCACTGGAGGAGGCATCTGTGAGAGGAATGACATCACCTGTGAATTTTGGCATAAACTTTCTTGTCTTTCTGACAGTCCCACATGACCCCGTTTGGTTGTCATGAAGAAACTGGCAGAGAGCAGGAGAAGTATACCAGTTGTCAGTGTAGATGATGTGGCCTTTGCCCAGGTAAGGTGCCAACATTTTCCTGACGATGGCACCTGACATGCCCATGGGGTCATTGGCAGCGGCTTTCGGGATGTCAATGTCAGTGCCTGTGTACACGATCATGTCAAGCACTATTCCAGTTTCGCAGTCACACAAAACGAAGAGCTTGATTCCGAACCTATGCCTTTTCAAGGGGATATACTGTTTGAACACAAGACGTCCTTTGAAGAGCACGAGCGACTCGTCAATCACCAAATTGAGGAAGGGGTAAAAGTATTTCCTAAACCTCTCCAACAACATGGTGAACACAGTCCGAACTTTCCATATCCTGTCAATCCTGTTAGGATTTTCGTTGTCTGCAAAGTGCATAAATCTTAGCAGCAACAAAAATCTGTCACGAGTCATGAACTTATTGAAAGTTGGGGTGGCGATGAGAGGGTCGTGCTTCCAGTAGTGTTGCAACACATGCTTCTTGATCAGAGGCATGAGGAACAACAAGGCAAAGAACGTCATAAATTCTTCAACAGTCGTATCCACCCAGCCTCGTATTCTCGCTTTTGGAGAAAGGACGTCCAATCGGCCAAACACCCACCTGTAGTAGGCGTTTGTTTGGGCAACGATGAACGTCATTACCTCAAAATCGAAAAAAGCGAGGAAGAAGTCGCTTTCGTTCGCGTGCTCGTCACAGGGCCAGTCGTCAGTTGTACCTGACGTCCCAGGATTGAACTGGGGCACGTCAGGTACAAAATTGACCCCGTCAGACCAATCGAACGTAGGCAAGCCAGGGATCGGAATGTCGTCTGCGTCTGCTTCATCGTCTGAAATATCGCTTCCATGGTCGCGATACAGCACATTATCATCATCACCCTCCTCTTCACTGGACAGACGATTACCTTCCTCGTTTTCGTCGCCGACGTCCGACTCACTCCCACTGTCCACTCCCAAATCCCCCCACCCTTGGTCCCGTGCTTGGTCTTCGTCGTCAAAACCTTGACTGCCAATGTCCTGTAAATCACCATCAAACAGCAGGGCGGCATATTTGGATGGTGTCAGAGTTTTCCGGGTAATTTTGCCACGCGAGGGTGTCTGATGGACAGGGACAGCAGAGGTGGCGGTAGGGGCGGCGGCAGAGGCGGCGGCAGAGGCGGCGGCAGGGGCAGCAGTGGTGCGTGGCCTTGATGGGAAGATGATGGTGGTGCCTGTCGCCCTTCTCTCTGTTCCTTGGGCAGGGGCGGCAGGGGCGGCAGGGGCGGCAGGGCCACCAGGGAAAGCAGGGCCAGCAGTCGCTTTCCCTCTCCCTTTCCCCTTCCCCTTCCCCTTCCCCTTCCCTGTTCCTTGGGCAGGGGCGGCAGGGGCAGCAGGGGCGGCAGGGGCAGCAGGGGCGGCAGCGGCAGCCGGGCCAGGGGCGGCGGCTGGTGGTGGTGGTGGTGGTAGGGGCACTGTGGCTGGCGTACGGGATCTTTTCCCTACGCCTGTGCCTTTAATTTTTCCTGCCCCCGCAGGTTTTGCAGCCCTAGGGCGGCCTCCTGCGTCGCTGGCAGGGGCAGCAGGGGCGGCAGCGGCAGTCGGGCCAGGGGCGGCGGCGGCAGCCGGGCCAGGGGCGGCGGCTGGTGGTGGTGGTGGTGGTGGTGGTAGGGGCACTGTGGCTGGCGTACGGGATCTTTTCCCTACGCCCGTGCCTTTAATTTTTCCTGCCCCCGCAGGTTCTGCAGCCCTAGGGCGGCCTCCTGCGTCGCTGGTACCGGTGGCAGGGGTGGCAGTGGTGGTAGTGGTGGTGGTAGTGGTTGTTGCAGTGGCCTGGGTCGTGGTGGCAGTGTCACGAAAGACCAATGACCTCTGTGCCATTGCCCTGCTTGCACGTGTTTTCCGTGCTTTGGGTGCTGGTGTTTCGTCCTCCGAGCTGTAGGGCGTGTCGTACTGGTAGCTAGGGTCTTTGGCAGCCACCCTCTGCCTTCCACGGCGGCTAACACCACCAGAAGAAGGGCTGGTTGTGTCATCAGGGAGCGAGCGTGAGGGACGTGTGGGCTCCATGACTAGTGCTTGGTTACTGGCGCGGTGGTGCTTGCACGAGTGCGGGGAGAGCGTTATGCGGGGTGGTATCGAGAGTTGACACGTAGTACTATATCCACACCAATTTTCAGCCGTCTGACTATTAACGCGCGGTTTTGGTACGCGTTCAAAAGCGTTACTCCAGAGAGTCTTCCCGCAGTCCGCCGGGGGAACTCTTAAGAGTCTTCCTGCAACTCCCGGGTTAAGCGCCGGGACTGAGAATTCTGAGAAAACATGATCACAATACTTGTTTTTTTCAATAAATGTGGGAGACTGCGCGATTTGCACATGTTCGTGCAGTCTCCCGAACCGAAGGCTATTTGGTTCATTGCTCATTGCCGCCAGCTCTGAAACACTGTTACCTGTCGCCAAAGCCATTAGGAACACAACCTTTTTAAATACTTACTCTAAATCCGGCGCATGGTTAAACTTGCGTGATTGAAGTAATGACAATGCTTTATCGAGTGACCAGGAAGGCATGAGCTGACGTGGTGGTGGGCGCAGTTTGAAACATGCCCTCAAGAACCCCTTCTCCTCCGCCTGCGTTATGGATAGACCCGTTAGGTCGTAAAAGGGGTTTCTAATGGCAGATAAGTGATTCTTTAATGTAACAACTGAGAAGCGCTTATGTTCATAAGTATTTAAAAATTAAAGCAACTGAAGCATCAGATTGTGCTGTCTCTACTATCCAGGTTGTGAAAGTTTTCCAATGTGATTGGTATTGTCTCCTGGTGGACAGAGTATATTGATTCAGAAACTTACTAGTGACACTTTCCCCATACTGAGTCAGCCATTTGGCATTGTAAATGTCCATAAGGCAAAAGTCAGCAAGGTCTGAAGGTTACCAATTGTCTCCAAGTGGAATGCAGAGACCGGGAGTGACACCGGATTCCTGCTCCACGTTTGCAATTGGTGGTACCACACTTGAGCCGGCCACATGTAACCCCGTAGTTTGTGAACTACCTGACACATGAGTGAAGTGTCTGGAGGAGGAAAAAGATAGACCGAATTCCACCTGTTCCAGTCCTCTAATAAGGCGTCGGGACCCCCCGCCGGAGTTATTGCCTATCAGGTTAGATAGAGAGGTAGTCTGTGATTTCCCTCAGACGCAAAGAGATCCACTTGTGGAAAGTATGGCTCGGCAATCATTTTGTCGAAGACGGTTTGCCTGATTGCCCATTCTACTAGGGTGCTCTGTCTCCGAGACAAGGCGTCCGCCCAGATGTTCGTTATCCCCGGGAGGTAAGATGCGTGTAGATGAATGCTCAGTGATTCGGCCAGAGCAAAAATCTGTTCTGACAACCCCATCAACTCTCGAGACCTCGTTGACCCTTGCTTCTGAATGCAGTGAACTGAAATCAGGTTGTCCATTCGAAATGCAATTGATTTCCCCTGCAAGGAAGAGCCGTGAGCTTAAAGGAAACATAATGGGACTAGAAGCTCTTGTTTGTTGATGTGAAAAGTTACGTCTTGGTGCCAAAGACCCTGGGCTTGGTGACCGAGGTTGGATTGATAACCCCAGCCTATTACCCCTGAAGCATCTGTGTCTACCCCTACCGTAGGTGGGGTAGAAACCCATGTCTTTATAGAGTGCAATGTTTCTGTCGTTGCCCAGACTGACAGTAAGTTATGAAATAATCGAGGAATTGGCCATAGTTTTCCCGCCGGCAATAGTGGGAAAATTTTGTTGCCTTCCATGATTAATCTCTTTACTTTCAACTGGCCCAACTTCACAGTTAATTGGATCCAGTTGAGTGAACCGACCAGGGACTCCCATGTTTTCCTCGTCGTATTCAGAATGTGACAAAAACGAAAAAGTTTCCTGCGAAATCTGTTGCGATTGGCCACACTCTGAGTAATAGTCAGATTCACAAGGTCTCAGACCAGTCCTATCCACTGAATTTTTCTTGTGGGAACAAGGAGAGACTTTGCCAAGTTAACCTTGAATCCTAGAGTTTGTACATGATATAATATTTGATTGACATGGATATGAGATAACTCCTCTGACTCCGCCACTACCAGCCAGTCATCTAGATAACACAACACCTTGATATCTTGGGCTAGCAAGGGCATGAGGGCCTGCCGGACTAATTTTTTAAAAATTATTTGGTGCCAGGTTCAAACCGAAAGGCATTCTCTGAAAGACGTAAGTCTCTTGCCTGATCCTCAAGGCGAGGAATTTTTGGAACATTTTGTTTATGGGGATATGCCAATAGGCGTCTTTCAGGTCTAATGAGCACAGCAAGCCTCGCGGCGGGAGTGAGAGCCTGATTTGATTCACTGTAAGCATTCTGAAGGGTGAATTGTGAATAATAATACTGTACATGTTCAGACGCGAGAGATCGACTACTGGTCGCATCTGCACACTGTCCCTCTTTGGCAGTAGAAAGAGTCTGGAGGTGAAAACAGGGCAAGTTGGATCCACCTGGACAATGATTTGCTTGCTGATCATTTCCTGGACAAGTGACTCCACCTCAAAAGAAAGTTTGTTGAATTCTAGAGTTTGACGTAAACGAGGTCGCCAGAGCCACTGCCAAGTTATGCGTTTGCTTATCACTGTCCTTGCCCACGTCCGCCGGGGCCAAGCCCTGCGACATGCTCGGAACGACCCAGTTTAATGAAAGTAAGACAATTAACACTTAATTGTGCCTTGTTAATTATTAGAACGTCCCCCAGGCCAGTTTTCGGAAATGGTTCCCTAAAAACAACAAATTATATTTATGTCTTGCAATTATTTATTTTTGTATTAGCATTCTCTTTTCACTATGCGAATAATTTAAGTAGGTACCTAAACTCATTAAAATTAGGCTGAGAGTGCTGCTACAAACCCATTTACGTTAAGTATTTACATTATCCTGCTCTCCATAAGACATGATGTATCTAAAGTTGCTATAGAGATAATTCTTTAATTGGATAAAAGGAACATGTAAATGTAGCTAGAGAATAAACTTGATCAGTCATAATAGTACTTCAAGTCCACTACCCTATTAAGATACAATGACACAACAATATGCCAGGGAAGTATCCTGTGGGTCTGGTAATCTCTGAAGACCCATCATGAAATCACGTGGACGAAGCCAAGCCTGAATGTCATGTTCGTCGATGCAAGTAATTATGAAACTTATTCATAATTATAGAAGGTCGTCATAATGTTGCAGTGGAATTAATTACAATTACACTTCTTCGGCCTCCCAGGACAGTGAAGCTCACTATAATTATAACTCATGCAATGTTAAACTTCATTTCCCATAATTACGAAATTTAATGATGGTTACAACATTCCTTTCTGGCCGGGCCGGCCCGGCTTCCCGGATATTTCATACGAGAAACATTGACCTTACCTTATATAGGCTACAAGCATTTCATATTATAAAATGTAATAACAAAAGTCAGATAATGAAATATGTAATAGAACATATTTACTAATCTAGTGATATATTATCACAATTATGTTGCAATATTATAATGGTTGTTTTGTACCATTAACATTAATTAATAAATAATGCCAAATAACAGGCTTTTCACGAAGGAACATATGCACACGAATAAGAAAATATAATCCTAAACATTACTGAGAAAATGTATCAACATTTTACCAGTGGCCTGTGGGGGAGAAGTGTTATCAATGGAAGACATAATACCGGATCTGGTTACCGTCGGTGTTTAGCTGTGCTGGACAATGAACAGGTAGGGAGAGAATAATACATGATTCGGTGTTATAATTACGTACATTCTTAAGTCAAATTTTAGCTTATGTAGATTATGTCCCTCCACTCTGTAATATGTATTCC
Source organism: Lithodes maja (assembly GCA_037953745.1). NCBI lineage: Eukaryota > Metazoa > Arthropoda > Malacostraca > Decapoda > Lithodidae > Lithodes > Lithodes maja. The sequence continues at coordinate 123 of JBAKBP010026535.1, read as the reverse complement.
TCAGACGCTACATTCCGGCTTCTCATTCCTGGCTTTTACCTCGTCCCGCGTACGTCAACAAACGGGCGACGTTTGTAGGCAATGTGAGGCATGTACATATAGAACTGCTGACTTTGCTACCTG
>JBAKBP010026534.1:0-31547 GCA_037953745.1 Lithodes maja | reverse complement strand
CCGTGGCTTCAGTTTGGAGGGTACAGGTAAGATGGCGACCATGACTAGGTCGCCTACTTGGTGAGGGTTGTTCTTGGGGGCTTCATCAGGCTGGAGATCTTGGGTAAACTGGAGCTGACATAGGCGGTTCCTGAGGTGGACGAGGTTGGTATTTAGACCTGGTGAGGCCTCAGTAGGGGCAGCTAGGTGACGTAGTGGTATGAGGAGAGGTGGGCTCCCAAAAACCATCTCATGAGGGGTGATCCCGTTGTCTCTGGGGCAGGTGTTTATTCCCCATTGTATGATGCGAATTTGGCTGGTCCAGTCCGATGAGTTCATCTGTTGGAGGCGTGTCCGGATTTGATTGGCGATGGTTCTATGAGATCGCTCGCAGATGGAGTTTCCTTTTGGCCAGTAGGGTGAAGAGTGGCTGATGTGAAATCCAAACATTTCGGAGATCTGCGTCCAAATTTGTCCGGTGAATTCAGGGGCATTGTCGGAGTGGATTGCCTGTGGCAATCCAAAATAGGGAAAGACATGTTGTAATAATGCCTCGGTGACGGCCATAGCAGTGTGTTCTCTGGCAGGGCAGGCGATCACGTATTTTGAGTAAGTGTCCACGAAGGTGATGATGTAGCGGTATCCCCTGTTGTTTTGTAGAGGTCCCATGACGTCCACTGCCAAAAGTTGCCAGGGTATAGAAGCGATGAGTTTGCCGGAAGATCCTGGGGTGCGTGTTTGGTCTTTTCCCAGGGTGCAGGCACGGCAAGCTTCAGTGATTTTCTTGGCCGTGGTGTAGGGGCGAGGAGTCCAGTAGATGTCTTTGAACGTGTTCACCAACTTCTTTTGGCCTAGATGGATCCCGTTGTTGGTGTGCAAGGAAGACATCATTTGTTCAGCATCCTCAGGCCCTAGTACGATCTGGCCTTCTGGGGTAAAGAGGGCGTCACCCCTTCTTTGTAAGAGGCCAAAAAGTCGGGTGGAGATCGAAGTTGGTTTGTCGTTCCGGAGGTAGGCCTGGATGAGAGGGGGAGTGGTAGTAGGTGGTGGTCGAGGTTCTTGGATGGCGTTGAGTTGTTCTGGTGCCAGTGGGAGCCGGGATAAGGCGTCTGCATTGGTATGGAGTTTTCCCGGCCTGTAGGAAATCTCAAAATCAAACTCCTCAAGTGATTCTCGCCAACGGACTGTTAGGGCATTCTTAGAGTCAGATTTCCTGAGCCATTGTAAGGCTTGGTGGTCAGTGATGATGGTGATCTTGACGCCAGCTAGGTAGGCCCGGAAGTGTTGGAGGGCCCAAACGATGCCTAAGCATTCTCTTTTAGTTACCGGGTAGTTGGTTTCTGCCGGGGTTAAGGTCCGGCTGGCACAAGCAATGATGTGCTCTCGTCCTTCTCGATTTTGGGAGAGGACTGCACCGACGCCGAGAAGGGACACGTCGGTGTAGAGTCTAAAGGGTAGTTGGTAGTCCGGAAAAGAGACGACAGGGGAAGACACGAGTAGGTCCTTGAGGGAGGTGAAGGCTTGGAGACGGTCGGGGGTCCACACAAAAGGTTCTTCCTTCCTAGTTAAGTCGTGTAGAGGTCTGGCAATGGTGGCGAAATTCTTCACAAACCTCCGATAGTAGGAGGCAAGGCCTAGGAAAGCTCTTACTCCTTTTACTGACTTCGGGGGTTGGATCTCCTGGATGGCTTGGAGTTTCTTGGGGTCAGGTGCAAGTCCTTCTTCTGACACCAGATGTCCTAAGAATTGGACCTGATGTCGAGCCATGGTGCATTTAGTAGGCTTCAGCTTTAATCCGGCTTGTCGGATCCTCTGGAAAACTTGGCGGAGGCGTTGGAGGTGTTCTGCCCAGGTACGACCAAATACTATGATGTCGTCCAAGTACGCCAGACATGTTTCCCAAGTTAATCCCTGAAGTACGGATTCCATCAGTCGGGAGAAGGTGGCGGGACCGTTACATAATCCGAATGGCAGCACTGAGAACTCGTAAAGCTTCCCTTGGCTGGTGGAGAAAGCTGTTTTTTCTTGGTCGGTGGGGGCGACGGGGACCTGCCAGTATCCGGATTGCAGGTCCAGTGTGGAGAACCATCTGGCCCCTAAGAGGGAGTCTAGGGAGTCGTCGATGCGTGGTAGTGGGGTGGCATCTTTGATGGTGACATCGTTGAGTTGTCGGTAGTCGATGCAGAATCGAGATGACCCATCCTTCTTCTTGACCAGTACCACTGGAGAGGACCAAGGGCTAGTTGAGGGGTTGACGATGCCAGCTTCTAACATCTCTGCAACTTGCTTCTGTTCTTCTTGGCGCTGAAGGGGGTTCTTTCTTCGTATAGCCTGTCTGACTGGGGGTCCAACAGTGTGAATGTGGTGTTCTAGGACATGGGTGTGGCCTACATCTTGGGAGTTGGTGGCAAAGATGTCCTGGTATTCGGCCATTAACTGGCACAGATCGTCCTTTTGTTGAGGGGTGAGGTGAGTAGGAACGTCTGGGAGTGATGGAGTTGATGCAGGAATGGAGGTGGTGGTGTCGGTTGAAGGCTGGTCATCATAAGTCTCTAGTTCTCCGATGGTGAGACCCCTGGGTAGGGTGATAGGGTGGTCGGAGATGTTGGCTATTCTTACTGCATTTTGTTTTAAAATGGCAGGAGCAGTGAGACAATCCCTGTCAAAAGGGCTCTGAAGAGAGGGAGTGTGAATGAGTTCTCCGTTGAGGGCTGGATGGATGGGTACCCAATGTTCATGATGTGGCAGCAAGGTGATGGGTTGAATGGTGATGGCCGATGCAACACGGATGGCTTTCAAGGTTTGAGGAGGGTCATGGAGCGGTGTGGCAATCTTCGGAGTGGTGAGTCCTGGGGGTTTGGTGGAAAATAACAATCTTCTTTCAACACACTGGATAGTAGTGCGGAGGGCCGTGAGAAGGTCGAATCCCAGGTATCCGTCGTAGGTGGTTTCTTGGGAGGGAAATACCATGAAAGCGTGGTGATGGCCGTGGTTAGGTTGAGGGGTGGCCACATACAGTGGGGCCGTGATGCCAGTACTAGAAATAAGGTTGTCGTTGGCATCAATGAGGGTGGTGGACGAGTGTTGAATCGGTCCAAAAGTGTTGTGATGTCTCTGGTGGTAAGAGGAAAAAATACAGGATCTTGAAGCTCCGGTGTCGACAAGGAGTCGAGAGTTGACTCCCTGGATGGTCAGGTGGGTGTAAATGGGAGGCTTTATCATATCATAGCTGCCCCTATCTCGAGCCCCCGCCAGTTTGCAAGTTGGTGGGCGGGGGCGGTCTAAAAACCCGGTTTGATGACTTCCGGCTCGACTGTACTGTGGTCGTCCGGGTCACCAACCTCGTCGTAGTCCTCAGCTCCTGCGGTGCCGTCTTCTAGGATGGTGGCAACTCTTCTGGAGGGCTTCAGCCAGGGAATCTGTCCCCAGAACAGTGGAACCCTCGAGCGTTTGGCCAGCAACTCGGCAAAAGACCTCTTCAACCCATTAATAGGGCACTGGGACCCGCAGGGCTTCCAGTCTCCAGGCTTGACTCTGGCCCATTCTTCCGGCTTGTCCTGGTTGCGGCTAGGGTGGTAGGTTGGTCCGGAATGAGCTCCTTGTGGCTTAGTGGGAGCTCGTTGGATACCCGCGATCTTTCCTTGCTCCTGGGATTTTTGCAGGGCCAGAATACGGCGTATGATAGGGAGGTCTGTATCATATCCGGCCGGTTCTGTGATGGCAAAGTGGTCCCGGACTGCACGCGGAAGGATCCTCATCAGGGTCCGGCGGACGTTCTCCTTCCTCTCTGCAGCTGTAGCCGTTGTGAATGCGGTGGAAGCCAGCCTGGTAAGCTTGCTGATGGTGGCGTCGAGGTCCCCGTCGTAGGTGATGGCGTGAAATTGCTGGTCGGCTATTACAGTACCTAAGACGGGGTTAATGGCAGTTTTAGTGTATGTTTCAAACTGTTCCCAGGTCATTCCGGGGTTCTCTTTTACATAACTGGAAACTAGGGCCATAGACCGCCCTAGCTTCATGACTACAGTATGTATTTTAGGGGCAACTTCATCTTTAAATATGATGTCAAGCACTGGCTTGACAACCTCTAAATAGGTGGCAATGTCAGTTTCCTCTGGTCTGAAAGGAATAATATCCAGTGCTTTCCCTGCCATCCTGACTACTTATCCCTGTCGTGATACTCTCAAAATATTTAAAGCAGGAAAAACCTGAAAGGCTACCTTCGAGAAAGAGACACCGCTGCCACCAGTGTTATGCCCGGTCCAAATTGGAACGCGAGATATTCTTTGTACAATGAGCAGCTCTCTAACTGGATAGGTATACCTTAAACTTTAAATAAAGAGACAACACGGCAGGATAGTAAGCACACAGGTAACAAGTTAACATGGGTTTTATTCAGTTTAACACCTGGTTCATGGAGGAGCAAGACATATATTTTATACCTGTAGCCTGGAGATCATCAACAACAATGAGAATAATTAAGACATACAATAATCAGGTTATCAAGTAAGCAATAGGAGTCGGACAATGGGTCCGGACTCAAGGTAATAATAATACTCCTAGGATACAATTATAAGGTATCCAAAATGGTGGAGGTACACCTACCCAAATAGATCTCAGAGAGGATCTCAACAAAGGACAAGAGTGCAGTAATGGCAAATGCCGTCTGGATCATGCAATGATGTCCCCGGCATATAGTGACGTTAACTGACTCTAAAGCAATAATGGCCAAGTGGTCATCAACAATGAAGTGGGCTCGGAAAGGCTCACAAATTATATTAATACTATAGGTGTGCTAGATCTCACCTGGCAAAGATTAATCCTTAACTCTAATTGTGTACTAGCAAGGTGCTGAAGGCTGAGGCAACAATCGTCGGGAGCTGAGATAGAGTGAAATTTATTCGAGTTATGAACCTGACAGAATGTTAAATGAATTAGGCTAGAAGTTATACAAAGGGACTAGATTACGTGTAAATATGTGTTTGTGTTTGATGCTATGGGTCTTATATAAGCACGCCCTCTCTGTCGGGCTATGGGAGACCAATAACCCGGGAAGGTGCATATATAAGGATCCTCTGATAGGTATGTATAATGGGTCCCGGCAAGTGGGCTAATTAACGTCAATTTAAGTAGGGAGAAGAAAGACCTCTCGCAAGACGTAATGTTAATGAGAACCCCTGAAGATAACTTCTACCACAACCCTGAGTCAACTCTATACCCATAAACGGTACAAAAGCACTTAAAGGAGAGCTGTAGTGAAGAGGAGGGCCCGTAGATCGAGGGAGGATCCAGTAGTCCGGAGGGCGGCTGGGCGTGATGACTCCGGAAGTTGGTCCGGGGGGTGGGCTGGGCGTGATGACTCCAGCTACTGGTCCAGGGTGAGTCACAAGATGATTCCTTAGACCGTGGCGCCTACCACGGGACAACCGGGTTCCTCTTGCACTCCCACAGTGCAGTGATCCCCAAAGGATATGCTGGAGTTCTGCTACAAGGTTTGGGGGGTTAGGGTGACTAGCATAATGATCTACCTAGAGTGGCAAGCAGTCTAGATAGTGACATTATAGGTAGTCTAAGGGGGGTCAAGGTAAGTGTCTTCCTTCCTTGCTAGTTCGTGGAACTATCAGAACCATGTAGCAAAAAGAGAATCCAGAAAGGGGAGCCCAAAGTGGGTTGCCCAAAATTAGTCCTCTTCCTGATGGGGAGAACCCGATCTGGTAGATCTCATGTTACTACACTATCCTCATAATCCCTTGAACAAACAAGGTAGGAATCCTTTGGTACTTGGTTTGTTCACCGCATCGAAGGCCAGAAAGGGGGAGCCCAAAGTGGGTTGCCCAAGCTAGTCCTCTTCCTGATGGGGGGAACCCGACCTGGTAGATCTTCAATTACAGCACACAACTGACAAGTTGAACACCAGCTATCTCTGGCTGTTCTTACCCTGAACTAAATAATACCAAATGGCAAGCTTAGTTCCTGATGTCCAGGCTGGGTGAGTATAAGGCAATCTTCTTGCCCCTACTTAAGGCGCCCGGCTTGAGAGGATCAAGGGCGTTTGGTGCGTGGTGGTTATGTCCTTGTAGCTCTGGGGGTGGCGCGCCTGGACTCTGGCTGTACCTTGTAGCTAGATGCCCCCGGGCAGATTCTGTTATAAGATGGGGGGATCACTTCCTGGTGGGGGAGGAAGTGGATGAGAAATGGCATGTGCAGGATGATTCATATAAGAAAAGGTTTTAGAACTGCTGCACGGGTTGAACTGCTGGTTTAGTGGCAGCTAGAGATGCGGTCTTATCATCCTGAGACCGCATCTCATATATAATATGCAGTATTTGTACATCTGATAGGGGAGTACCGTACTTAGAATATGTACACACATATTGTTTTGGTTTGCTTGGTTATCTTAATTTATTCCCTTAACAGTAGAAGCCCCAATACTCATGAAAATAATATAATTGTAGTCTCTCAGCATTGGAAACAAATTCTAATGAAATATCATAGTTTAACAGATAGGCCTACAGTAGTATAAGACTTTTTTTGCAGTATGTCACTATAGACCATAATAAGAAAGATAATATGATTTACACAAGTTATTCACGGCTATGTTCTCCATACTATTATTTGCGCATTTTCATAAATTTTCTATTTTCACTTCTGAAAGTCTTGCTTTTTTCTTGTTTATCCTAATACTATAATTTATCTTTCTAATTCTAAAAAATACAGATATTTTGGCAAAGAAGCATATGACATCAGTCGGTAGATCAACTCCAACACTTTCTATTTCCAACACAATTATTTTAAAACATTGTTTGCCCTCTTTAAGACTGTCCCCATGTACAGTCTTAAATACTTCTGTGATTGTGGTTAAGTGAGAATAAACAGACTCTGAGAGAGCATACAGTTCACCTCTGTTTAATTCTTCAGCCCAAGTCTTGTTCATGGACTTGCATTCAGTAACTGTGTGGCCTAAAGGTAGGTTCACACATAGGCGAGTCGGAGCGCAACTCCAACGCGAGTGATGAAATTTTTGCACTCGCCAATGATTATCCCAAATTCGCCGACACTCGCCGACACTCGCACAGACTCGCGTGGACTCGCGGTGGACCGCGTAGACTCGCGAACGCGGCCAAAATTTTTGTACAGACACAAAAATTGGAGAGTCAAGTGGGAGTAGGACGCCAACTCGCATAGAGTCGCGTAGACTCGCGTAAACTCGCGTAGACTCGCGTAGACTCGCGTAAACTCCTGTAGACTCGTGTGACACTCATGTAGACTCGCGTGACAGTCACGTTGTACTATTTAGAAATTTGATGATCGCGAGTCTACATGAGTGTCACGCGAGTCTACATGAGTGTCACACGAGTCTACATGAGTGTCACACGAGTCTGTTTATATTATCAACAAAAATCGTAGCAGCGAAACGACTGCACCTATGGTTTTCATATTTTTACCACATGTACCTTACCCTTTTGGCTACCCACAAAAAAAATCCCAAATTCCTCCTCCCACCCACTCGCTGACTGTCGGTCCCGTCAGAAGGAAAAAATAGGAAAATCTGTGGCGGCGAAACGACTGCACCAATCGGTTCCATATTTGTGTGACAAGTCCCTTACCCTTCTGCCTTCCCCCCACCACACCCCCAACCGCCTCCCACCACCCACTTCCAGCGTATCCGTACGAAGATAAGGAAAAAAAGGAAAATCTGTGGCGGCGAAACGACTGCACCAATCGGTTCCATATTTGTGTGACAAGTCCCTTACCCTTCTGCCTTCCCCCCACCACACCCCCAACCGCCTCCCACCACCCACTTCCAGCGTATCCGTACGAAGATAAGGAAAAAAAGGAAAATCCGTGGTTGCGAAACTACCTTACCAATCGGCTTCATATTTGTAACATGAGTCAATTACGCTTCTACCTTCCCCACACCATCCCCCAAACCACCCTCCCACCACCCTCCTACCCATACATAATAATAATGATGTGGAATATATGCAAAGGATAATTATATGATGACAAATAATAATATACAGATTGATATCCAACATGAAATATAAATAAATACAAGATATAAATTAAATAGAATATACACTCCTGTTAACTTCCTGTAGACTCGCGTTCATCTCGTGTAAACACGTGTAAACTCATGTAAACTCCTGTGACACTCATGTAGACTCCTGTAGACTCGCACTATTCGTACCCTGGAATTTGACCGTTATTTTTCAAATTTTGGCGGTGCGTGTTGGGGTCGTGTTAAACTCGCCAACACTCGCGTAAACTCGCGTAAACTCGTGTAAACTCATGTAAACTCGTGTAAACTCGTGTTAAATTTGTGTAAACTCGTGTTAAATTCGTGTTCTATGCATGTTTACTCGCATCAGCTGCTACTCACGTTTGGTTCGGGCTCCATCAACGGCGATTTGCGGCGAGTGTGACTCGCGTTGGCCTCGCGCTCCGACTCGCCTATGTGTGAACCTACCTCTAGTGAGGGTATTGCACACAAAACTTCCTTACAATATAACTACCAATGTACCTCGGAGATTCTTCTTCTATTACTAAATCAGTTGATTTACCTCCATGTTCGCTACGGTTCATACACTTCTTCTGGTATTCATCAGTCTCATCACTTGCATAATTTTCTACCTCATATCCGTCATCCAAGTCTTTACTTACTTACTTGTTACTTGGTGTGGAGTTTCTCAGCCGCGCTCCGTCACTAGATGTGACGCTCGTCGCAGCTGCCCTTTAAACCATCTAGCACTTGTAGTTTTGTCTCACAGTGCCATCTTCTAAGTCATAACACTCCCTGAACAAATGTGCCTTTAGTGACTTTGACTTTGAACAGTTACTTGTAATGTAAAGTTAAACTGCAAAATATCTTTCACTGAAAGGTTACCTTTATTTTGTGGTGTGGTCATGCAAACATTATTTGCTAAGCAGTCAAGTTTATCAGTAGTTGTGTTAGGTTTCTCAGAAATTAGTGCAACATCTTTTCCTAAGAGTAACTTCTTTAGCCATTTTTCGATTTTTAAACCTAAATATAACTATCTAGATCAAACTTAACCTAACCTAACTTACCTAACCTAATGGAAAACACTCCATTCCAACGCATTTTAACACCTTACGAGCGGCCTATGCGGTTTATTTATATGTACCGCCCAGCGGGGTGTTTTTAGCCAAAATAGGGCTGTTTACGTGATCATTTTCATGCCTAAATAAGACCCAGAACGTAAAACAAGTATCTATCCCTGAAAGGGCATAAACAGAGCTTTCGAATGACACCATAACGATCCTTTTATGATGGCTAGTTTTCTTGCAAAAACCGTGCAACGCGAGTGCAAAAAGCATGTAATTAGGCAATTTCCCCATACAATTCCGTATATAGCGAGTGAGAGAGGGAGGGAGGAGGTGGGATTCGTGTCAGTAGGTTCGCCGCGGTGGTCGGGAGCAGTCATACGCTCGCTACTCTCCTGCCACCACTTGTCTCTCTCTCTCAGCAACATTACGTGCTGAAATTGCCACACGATATATGTCGAGCGCCGCCACATAGTCCAGCTTTATTTAACTCGACTTATGTTGCGCGCCGCTAATTAAGGGTTAAAGAGGTGTGTACACTTAAATTGTCGCCCTAAACCTCATGTTACTGCAAACCTACATATTTCGTCAATTTTGTAACTTCAAACACACCACCGCTTGTCCACACACACACACACACACACACACACACACACACACACACACACACACATGCAGGATTGACCTGGGAATGACCTCTCATTGTAAATTAATTTCCGGGGCCTTCTTTTTTTCTGTAGGAATTCCCTGACCCGACATGTATGCTCACACACAAACAATATGCAATTCCTCCTTTACTTGTACATAATTATGTGTGTTTGGGTATTATTTTAAATAGTCATACAGTATAAAATAATATGTATATAACATTTGTACTGACAGGTATGTGATTTCGAGCATAGATATGTAAATATTTTCACATACACAATTAATAATAATAATAATAATAACAATAATAATAATAATAATAATAAACCATATATTTCTTCCCGCAACAAGCCTGCATAACAAATCTCTACATTATATTTTCTAGATCTCAAGTGACGGCGTCTCTTGCGTGGATTGACCTCCTAATCTACCAAGATTGGAAGCCAAAGCGTCACATCGCTATATTTGCGGCTCTCACAGAAACTCACATTAAAGATCAGGAAGATAGTGAGGTATGGATTCCTGGTTACAACCTACATAGGGCGGACGGAACGCATAGATCACATGGAGGTGTAGCCTTGTACATACATGACTCACTGATATGTACTGAATTCCTAAATAACAGTAATGAAGTGGTGGAAATACTTGGAGTTAAAATAGAATCCCTAAATTTAGCAGTTATTGTTACATACAGGCCTCCAGACTCATCCCGAGAAGAATTCAAAACCCAGCTCAACAAAATAAAATCAGAAGTGGAAACCCTGGGGAACCCAACACCAAATATTATATGGCTAGGAGACTTTAACCTACCAAACATTAAATGGAGACAACTAGAAAACCAGTGAGTGGCAAATAACACCGGAGAAGCAAATACTAATACGAGAGAGCTTTTTGAACTTTGTGATTTTTTTAGTCTTACCCAACATATTGCTGAACCCACACGGGAAAACAATATCTTAGACCTGGTCTTCACTAACAACGACTCTCTAGTACACACCATTATCATATCGGACACAACATACTCAGATCATAAATTAATTGAGATCAAAACAACCTTAGAAAGTGTACAGACAACCTCAGAATCGAGAACAAAAACCGGCCCCTTCAGTAAATTTAACTTCAATAACAAAAACATTAGGTGGGAAGAGGTAAATCAAGAAATGGAGGAAATAGACTGGGAAGATTTAATGGATAACCTGACACCAGCAGAATGTCTAGTCTTAATAACAGAAACCATGACCCAAATCTGTAGCCACCATATACCTGCAAGACAAACAAAACGAAGAAGCAAACAAGATCGGGAAAGGAGGAGGCTGTACAGAAGAAGAAAATTACTCACACAAAGACGCACACATCAAAATCTACAGGATAGGCAAAAGGTCGAAATAGATAGAGAAATTGTGGAAATTGAACAAAGGCTAAGAATATCATATGAACTACAACATATGGAAGAGGAGAGGAAAGCTATTGCAGGTATAAAGGAAAATTCCAAATACTTCTTTTCATACGCCAAACAAAAGGCTAAAACAACATCAAACATCGGCCCACTGAGCAAAGGGGACGGCTCTTTCACAGGGGACAAAAAGGAAATGAGCGAACTCTTAAGCAGGCAGTATGAAATGGCATTCAGTGAGCCTGATGAAACAAAAGTCATCAGAGACCAAAATATATTTTTCATGGAAACCTCCCCCACGGAAACCCCTCAGATGCTGGATATTGATTTCGGTCCAAAAGACATAGAAGAGGCCATTTCCAACATGCCATCCCACTCGGCACCAGGCCCGGACTCTTGGAATTCGATCCTAATGAAAAAAATGTAAGGAAAACCTCTCAAAACCCCTGGCTATAATGTGGAGGAGTCTAGACACTGGTGACATACCAGATAGCTTGAAAAACGCAATAATTGCCCCACTGCATAAAGGAGGGAGTAAAGCACTACCAAAAAACTACCGCCCGGTAGCTCTAACCTCTCACATCATTAAAGTTTTCGAGCGAGTCCTGCGAAGCAAAATTTCAACATTCATGGAGACAAATGAACTACACAACACCGGTCAACATGGGTTCAGAGCGGGAAGATCATGTCTCTCACAACTTTTGGAACACTATGACAAAATTCTTAAAGCGCTAGAAGAAAAGAAAAACGTGGATATCATTTACACCGATTTTGCTAAGGCATTTGATAAATGTGACCATGGTATAATAGCCCACAAACTGAAAGCAAAAGGTATAACTGGGAAAATCGGACGGTGGATATACAATTTCCTCGTAAACCGAAAACAATCGGTAGCAGTAAACCAAGTCACTTCTGAGCCTTCGGATGTCAAAAGCTCAGTGCCCCAAGGAACAGTGCTAGCGCCCCTTCTGTTCCTCATACTAATTTGCGACATAGATACCAACACCAGACACAGTACGGTGTCATCTTTTGCTGATGACACAAAATTAAGCAAGATAGTAAACACACAAGAGGACACGGGCCGACTGCAGGAAGACATGAATGTAGTGTTCCAGTGGACCAGGGAAAACAACATGCAATTCAATGAGGAAAAATTCCAATTAATACGGTACGGAGATAATAATGGTGTTAAAGAAATTACAAATTACTTAACAGAATCTAACCACATAATAGAACGGAAAGACAGTGTGAAAGACCTTGGGGTATTAATGTCTGAAAATATGGGTTTCAAAGTACATAACCAGGTCAAAGTGGCGGCTGCGAAACGTCTAACGGGTTGGATTCTGCGTACTTTTAAAACACGCGGTGAATTGCCTATGATAACGCTCTTCAAATCTCTAGTGCTACCGCGGCTTGAATACTGTAGCGTATTAACATCCCCATACAAAGCAGGTGAAATAAATGACGTAGAGAGTGTACAAAGAAATTTCACTTCGCATATAAGTTCGATAAAACATCTACACTATTGGGAGCGTTTAAGAGCACTGAATCTGTACTCACTGGAACGTAGAAGAGAATGTTACCTAATAATATACACGTGGAAAATCGCAGAGGGTTTAGTACCAAACCTACATACTCCGATAGTCATGAAATTCAGTGATAGGAGAGGCTGGGAATGCGAAATCCCCCGGATGAATAACAGGGGTGCTATGGGCTCTCTGCGAGAGGGCTGGTTATCACACAGAGGCCCACGTCTCTTCAACAAACTCCCACGGCGAGTAAGAGACATGAGGGACATCTCGTTAGACAACTTCAAGAGAGCCCTAGATGTCGAACTGCAAAAAGTGCCAGACGAGCCCATCCTCGCAAGGGAGCGAGCTGTCGCTTCAAACAGTCTACTGCACCAAATCACCACCCATAACGAGGGGCGTCGTGCTCCTTGGTGCCGCTAGAGGAGCGGCGAACACATCCAAAGGTATCCAAAGGTAAAGGTATCTTTCCTTTGCCCCTCAACATTCTCTTCATAATTGCTGAGGGGCACAGGGCCCTGGGTGGGGCTTTGGTATCCCGGGCGTTTCCGCACCCTCCTCAGCTCCCCGCCATGGAGTGGCTTCGGTCACCCAGGCTTTATTGTGGTCGGCGGGGAGGGTTCTGTGGGGGCGCTCGGTTATGGCCTTGGCCTTGCTCGGGGCCTTGGCCATGCTCGGGGCCTTGGGGCTGTTCGGCCAGGAAGCTTGGGGAAAAACAACAACAACAACAACAAATCTCTACAAGCAGCCTAGATAATAATGTTGCTCGTTTTCCAGCATAATCCATTGTAAATCAACTGAGGCACCATTTCAACTATTTGACTGCAGCAATAGCCTACTTAATATCGTTTCAGAAAAGATATAGGGATATACCGTATTGTTAACAGTTATAGATGTATCTCATATATTATTATTATTACATACACACCCACATACATACACACACACCCCACACACGACATATTTGATAGATCTTTGGTTATATAGTTTATTAAAATATCCATTATTTAGATAACTCACACCCCCATTCAGTCGTTCACACACCACACACACCCTCATACACCATATACACACTCCCACACCAAACATACCATTCAGTCACTCACATACCACACACACTATTCATTCAATTACACGGACACACTCTCACACAGACAGTAAGGCTGGAGTATTTAATGTTTTTGATCCTGCTTTTTTTTTTTTTTTTTTTTTTGCGTGTTACGGCACCCATATACCGAACAATTGCTGGCATATCTGCAGCTTTGAAAATATATCATCAGTCGATGAAATAATGTTAGATAGAAGGTGTTTACACCGAGAAGACCTGGGTCAGACTGGGGTCAGGGTCAGGGCTGGTGGTCCAGCTTGGTACACGTGACGTCACAACTCCCGAGAGACATCTTTCTTCAGACGTCTTAAAACAGTAGGCTGAATGGGGCCGAATGGATGCGACCCACAGAGAGAGGGAGGGAGAGAGGAAACATCGAGGTGGGCCCCCTTAACCATGACAGATTATGTAGAACTAAAGAAACAGAACAAGCATATTTGATCTAGTCAAAGAAATCAATGATATCATCTATTAATGATGAACTAACTTTGCCACCACACTTGCGCCTCGTTACTCGTAAAGTTATAAACCAAGAATAAAGTCGGCTGGTTAATATATAATATAATCAAACTAGTATATAAGCGACCCTGAGTCCTCGATTCTTGGCTACCCTGAGTCCCTTCGCGCTGCCTTCTGTAAACACATTAGCAGCTGATATTGAACAGTTTGGTTGATAAGCGTCTATGACCTCTTTCACCTCCCATATCCATTCTTATTCTCTCTCTTCTTCCCTCATTCCATATACTTCTCTGTATTAATCATTAGATAAAATGAAGACACCCAGGAGATTTTGTTCAAAATAGGAAGGACCTCACATATATATACATATAAATTATATATATATATATATATATATATATATATATACAGTATTATACTGTATATATATATATATATATATATATATATATATATATATATATATATATATATATATATATATATATATATATATATATATATTATATATATATATATATATATATATATATATATATATATATATATGTTGGTAAAGCCAGGTAATAAATTTTCTTTAATACATACGAGGTTGAAAGAAATGGCAATTTCTGCGTTGGAAATTTTATTATTCAAAGTTTCCAGGTCTCTGATGAGTTTTCGCTGGGTGGCAGGAAGTAGATGAAGGAGATGAGCAAAATTCATGGTGGTACAGGGTTACATTAAAGTACATGAAGATACAGGATATACGACGCGTTTCACTGGACAACCAGCATTATCAAGTAAGGAAGGAATGATATAAAAGGTAAACAGGAAGGGTATATATAGAGGGTGGAGGATCAGAGGAGGCAGAAAACAGGGGGCAAAAGTCTGCGATTGGTGGAAGGGTAAACTAGGAGAGAGAAAGGGGGTAACCGCTTCACGCATGCGCACTGGATGCGGGATGGTGGTCGATAGGTGGGGTCGAAGCTGATTGGCTGCGTGTCGAGGGGCGTGGCCTAAGTTGTGTGGCGCCTGCAGAAGACGAAGCTGAAGGATGTAGCGCGGGGGGCTGCGTCAAGGGCACCGGGGGCACCTATCGACCACCATCCCGCATCCAGTGCGCATGCGTGAAGCGGTTACCCCCTTTCTCTCTCCTAGTTTACCCTTCCACCAATCGCAGACTTTTGCCCCCTGTTTTCCGCCTCCTCTGATCCTCCACCCTCTATATATACCCTTCCTGTTTACCTTTTATATCATTCCTTCCTTACTTGATAATGCTGGTTGTCCAGTGAAACGCGTCTTATATCCTGTATCTTCATGTACTTTAATGTAACCCTGTACCACCATGAATTTTGCTCATCTCCTTCATCTACTTCCTGCCACCCAGCGAAAACTCATCAGAGACCTGGAAACTTTGAATAATAAAATTTCCAACGCAGAAATTGCCATTTCTTTCAACCTCGTATGTATTAAAGAAAATATATATATATATATATATATATATATATATATATATATATATATATATATATATATATATATAATATATATATATATATATATATATATATATATATATATATATATATATACCGGTATATATACCGTATATATATATATATATATATATATATATATATATACTGTATATATATAAATTATATTGTCTTGTTTTAATTTTGTTTCCCTCTCTCTCTCTCTCTCTCTCTCCCCTACCTACCTAACTACCTACCCACCTATCTATCTATCTAGCTATCTATCTGTGGTGTGGAAAAGAAATAAAAACATGGGATACAGTAATTGTATAATAGAAGTAACCCATTCATTCTTATTAAAGAAAACCGTACAATAAAAGCAAACCTGTATTTAAAATTAAAGTGTTGGCATTCCTGCATTTCTCAGATAGATAAATAGATAGATAGATAGATAGGTAGGTGTATATATATATATATATATATATATCGGTATATATATAACACTGAAATAATATTTTAAGAACAGTTTATAATTGAATCTTAAGCTCTAAGCACATATACTGTACATTAGAGATTATATGGTTATAAAGTAGATAGGTAATACAAAAATATAAAGATTACTATTCTAGTACGATCGAGGATCTAGACAGGACTCAGGCATATACTAATTAATTAATGTGCCACTTTAAATACACCACACTCATATATTCATGAAGATACTGAAGCGTTAAACACTATTTTGTATGGAGTTAATATATTACTTATTATACATATTTATACTAAAAAGTGACGAGATATATTCTGAGTCGATATACTGGACTCAAGCTATTTTTCTATCACCTTGCGCACTGGTGAGAATGGAATTGGAGTCAATCTTTGGGACTCTAACTTTGGATATGCAATTGTAACTTTAACAGAGTCAATATTGGACTCTTAATTATTATGGCACTCGGTGCACTAGTGAGAATTTTAACAGAGTAAAGTTTTGTAACTCTAACTTCACACAGATAAATATATTATTGTCAGAGTCAAAATAGGAGACTCTCACTGGGTACACGTAGATGGAACTTTCACAGAGTCAATATGGGACTCTAAGTTATTACTATCACTGGGCACACTATTGAGAATTGAACAGAGTCATTTTATATGGAATCTAACTATACGCACACATGAGGAATTTTGATAGAGTCAATATAGGACTCTAACTTTAATATCAACTTGCGCACTGGTGAGGATTTGAATAGAGTCGATTTGGGGGACTCCCATTTATTATCTCTTGTCACTATTATCAAAATTTTCTTCAGTTTTCATGTATACAATTCCAGTAGTAGGCACTTGGAATAAATGAGTTTTTAAGGGGGGCAGCTTATCATCTTCTGAGTCTCTGTTGGGCCGTCCAGGTTGGCCTGTTATATGAAGTAGTAATTACAGATGGATTCAGGAGCGGATCCAGCTCAGGCTTAACCCTCGTGGCCCGGGCTGGTCCTCCAAAGAACGGAGGTCGTATCCGGGCGATCTGGCCGAAAAACGTCTAGGCCTAGGCTACCGTATTTGTTTATTTTAACTGCTAGAAATTTCCCACGCATCTCTAAACGTAGTGCGGTTTTCAATCTGTAGACTGGCGTTGAGTAGAGCTCTGTAAGTCAACTGGTTCAGTTGTGATGACGATTTCAGTGGAGCGAATTTTTCCGCGATGTTGACAATATCGGAGCTTTTCAGACACTAATTTCGTCTTACGTCACAACAATAACATTGATCCGACGTCTCCTTATTGTTTTCGGAGGTGCGGTGACGCAAAGATCGGCTTTGTTTACATGCGTCGGACGCACGGTGTTCAGACCAAGCTTAATAGGCTTTCAAGCTTACGGAGTTTAATAGGACACCCGGGTGTCCTGCCGCGGTTGCCTTTTAAAAGGACAGCCGGGCTGGAAGGGTTAAGGGGGGGGGCTCATATATATACATGAGGGGCACCATAACTTTATATGTATTGTATTTCAGATAAAATGCAGTATATATCAGATGTAAGGGCGCAATTTTGGTCACTAAGGGGGGGGCGGCCGCCGCCCCCGCCCTGGATGGATTAATGAATGTGGGGTCCTAAATGTGGATCCATAAATATATAAATATATTTGAGCACCTCATCGGACTAACGCGAGTATATATAACTGGAAGCTAGGGATACTCGACTATCCTGACCTTTATAATAATCTTTGATGAAGTTCCGTTCAGGTACTCTTGATTTAGGATCTTAAATATAGTGCCCCTGTTATGACGAGCTGGCACTATATCGGGCTAACGCGAGAAGTCAATATGGCTATAGCCTCTCTTGTCTCCTCGACTGCCTCTGATCTTTGTAAGAGGTTCGAAGAACTCGGGACAGTGTTTAAACCTTTAAGTTGTAGAAGTCCAATAGAATGCTACATACGAATACACCAAGGACGTCTTCTTGCAGAGTGCTATTTACGGTATCTCGCAGAGCCCTTAACCACACAAGTGATTTTGGAAATGCCAACTTCCACTTGTTAGTCTTACTTTAGTACGGTTTTAATAACAGAGATTTGAAGTGTGGGAAATACCCTCGTACTTCAGCCTTCTATTATTAAAGGTGCAGCCTATTAAAGACTCAATGTTAGTGATGGAAATGCCAACTACTAATAACGATTCCTCAATAAAGAAAAGAACTCCTCAGACTAGTGGAACTAGGAAATAATAATAATAATAATAATAATAATAATAATTTATTGACATGAAGTTTTACAGTAATACAAGAATACCAGAAATGCCTTCAGTCACCAACTGAATGGGAGAGTAATTTTAGGGACTTGGTGACCCTAAACTCTAAACCAATGAGGTTTAGAGGTCCTGTCATCTGCGTATAAGTACGGTATTGGTTAAAGTCTTGCAAAAACGCACCTCTGTAGCTTACCGTGACTAGTTACGGTAAGTAAGTCCTACCCCGCCTTCTCGAGGTAGCCTCGTTATTACACCGTCCTTATTTTAATCCTCCCTTTTAAATTTCTAACATTTTTATTTTTGCTTGACGGTGGAACTAAAGGGGAGGGCGGGTGTGCTATTTTCTTCAGCAGCACACTTTGTTTTTAATTTTAAATCCTCTTTTAATTTCCACTATAAAAATTATCCCCCTTGTAACTATATTATTTCTGTTGTCCCCTTGTATATTTTTTTTCTCCCTATCTTCTTAATATTTTAATTTTTACTGTGTTGTATGTTTTTTTACTGATGTTGGTATCAGTTTTTAGTTTTTCTTTTAGTATACTTTTGACAATCCGGCGCCCTGTTTGGAGGCATTATGTCCAGGCCCCAAGTCCTCCTGGGAAACAACTGTGCTCGGTATGCTGCCGGCCAGGACCCCCTCGGGGGTGGAGGAACAAAGCAGAAAAGTGGTGGAAGCGTCGTTCGGGTGAAGGAAAGCGTGCTCCGTGTCTGTGCCTTCAATGCCAATGGCATAAATTATTTTAGCAAGAGAGAGTGTCTGATGCGAGAGCTTAAAGATGGATGTGTGGATGTGTGTGGGGTAGGTGAGACGCACCTGTTGGGTTCTGGAGTGTGGGATGGTGAGAATGAGCATGATTTGTGGGATGGGGAAGGATGGGTTGTCTGGTCTGGATTGGATGCAGGATATAAACGTAAGAAAAAGGAAGGGGTAGCAGTAATTTTGTCAGAAAGGTTGAGGAAGTGTGTGAAAAACTATGGATGCGTGGACTCAAGAATTGTATGGTGTGAGTGCAAGATTGGGATAGATAGGTATACTTTTATGTGTGTCTATGCGCCAGTCAACCAAGAAACTGGGAAAGGTGCGGAAGAAAATCGAAAATTTTGGAATAAAGTCAATAAATGTATAAGAGAAAGGCAAGAGTGTACACAAGTAATATTAGTAGGCGACATGAATGGTAGAGTTGGAAACGAGGAGATAGAAGGTATAGTGGGTAAATGGGGTGTGGAGGGTAGGAATATGAATGGTGACTTCCTTTTAGAAGTATGTGCGGAGAGAGAGATGTTTCTGGCTAACACATTTTTTGAACATCGTCACATTCATAGATATACATGGCACAGAGGTGAAGGTGAGCAGGAACAGAAATCTCTAATTGACTACGCCATGATGGACTCCGGACTAAAAGGAAGAATTTTAGATTCAAAAGCTGTAAGAGGTATGCTGACGGGATCAGACCACTATACAGTGCTGACAAAAGTGAGGATAAGGAAAGAGTGGAAATATGAGAGGAAAGAGAGAAAACTGACAGTAGAGAGAATAAATGTGAGAAAATTAAATGAAGAATGTAATGCAACAAAATACAAGGACATCCTGAAAGAGACTATAAAGGACATGGATGTTATGATAGATCTGGGAAATACTGTAGACGAAGTATGGAAAGGTACAAGAGACTCCATGATTAAAGCAGCTGAGAAAGTATGTGGGAAGAAAACCTTTAAAATGTGGAAGAAGAAAGGTAACGCATGGTTTAGTAAAGAGATAGAAGAAATAGTGAAAAAGAAGAAAGAGTTCAGAAAGAGTATGCTGCAAAAGAATATACCTAGAGAAACTAGAGATGCGAGGAAAAAAGAATATAAAAATTTGAAACAAAGAGTGAAGAGGGCGATACAAGACGCTAAAAGGAAGACAGATGAGGCATATGGGAGAAAGATTAGTGAACAGCTTCTGAATGACAGGAAAGCATACTACAGAGCTGTGAAAGAAGCCAGAGGGAAGAAGACAGAGAGTGTCTCAGGTGGTAGGATGAGGGACATGAATGGGGAAGTGGTAGAGGGTGATGGTGTGGTGAAAGTATGGAAAGATCATTTTAGTAGCTTAGCTGTAAAGAGTAGGGGGAAGGCAAAGATCTCATCCATAGGAATGGAGAGAGGTAGAATAAACAGGGTAGTTGAAAGCCAGATAAGCAGAGAAGAAGTAAAAGAAGCAATCAATAGACTTAAAATGGGCAAAGCTGCTGGAGTAGATAACATCCCAGGTGAAATGCTGAGATATGGAGGAGAAGAAGCTGTTGACATAATGCATAGGTTATGTAAATTAGCATGGGAAAAGGAAAGTGTACCAGAGGACTGGAGGAAAGCAGTGATAGTACCCTTGTACAAAGGGAAGGGTTGTAAAGAAGAGTGTAAGAATTATAGGGGAATTAGCTTGCTTAGCATACCTGGAAAGGTACACACAAGAGTAGTAACACAGAGGCTACAGAAGATAACGGATGACAAAATAGGCGAGGAACAGGGAGGTTTCAGAAAGGGCAGGGGCTGCGTTGACCAGATAGCCTCAATGCGATTGTTGGTAGAGAAGTATCTGGCCAAAAACAGAAAACTCTATGCAGCATTCATGGATTTGGAAAAAGCCTACGACAAAGTAGACTGGGAGGGCCTGTGGGATGTGTTAACAGTATATGGTGTGGGAGGAAAGTTGCTAATGGCAGTAAAATCTTTTTATAGGAATGCAATGGCAAATGTGAAGGTAGGGGATAAGTTAAGTGAAAGTTTTGAGGTCAATGTAGATGTAAGACAGGGATGTGTCATGTCAGCTTGGTTGTTCAATATATACATGGATGGAGTGATTAGGGAATGTAGGGCTGTATCAATGGGTGTGGGAGCTAGACTGGAATCAGAGGGAAGAACATGGAAGATTTTAACATGCCTATATGCGGACGATGCAGTCCTGTTGGCGGAAAATGCTGAAGAACTTCAGAGAGTGGTCACTGACTTTGACAGGGTATGTGAAAAGAGAAAGTTAAAGGTCAATGTAGGGAAATGTAAGGTAATGGTGTTTGAGAGAAGAATGCATGAAACTATAGATTTTAAGGACAAATATAGAATCAAGAAAGAACACAAGAAAAGTTGTAAAATAAAATTGAAAAATGAAGTACTAGAAGAGGTTGAAAGTTTCAAGTATTTGGGAGCTGTACTATGCAAATAATTATGGTAAAATGGAGAGTGAGATAAAAGAGAGAAAAATGCAAGGGAGAAAAGTGATTGGAGAACTTGATAGTATTCTCAAAGGAAGAATGGTTAGCCAGGAAGTCAAAAAGTCACTGAGAAACAGTGTGCTGCTCCCAACACTCTCGTATGGAAGCGAGACATGGACGGCAAGTGACGAGGACCTCTTCAAACTAAGAGCTGTGGAGATGAGCTTTTTCAGAATGGCAGCTGGCATGAATAGGCTAGATGGGCCAAGTAATAGGGAAGTGTACGAGTCCTTTGGAATGGAAGAGCAGGCTTTGGGCATTGATTGTGGTGTGGTTGAGTGGATAAAGAGAAGTACTTTGAGGTGGTATGGTCATGTTCAGAGAATGGATGAAGACAGAATGCCAAGAAAGATATATGGGAGTCAGGTGAGTGGAACCGCTAGTAGTGGAAGACCACCTATGGTATGGGAAAAGAAAGTGGAAAAATATATTGAAGAAAAACTTCCACGTAGTGGAAGGGGCATTGTGGCACGGGCAAAGGAGGCATGTCTTGACAAAGTAGCTTGGAGACGTTTCTGTCATGGCCATCCTCTAGTGGGGGTTTCCCAGGGGGAAGCAAGGCGTCGGAGATGATGATGATGATGATGATGGTAAGTTGGAAATGCCACTGCTTACTAAGCCCTGAAATTGCTTACACTGATCAGTTTCTTCCAGCATAGTGACAACTTAGTCTGATATGTACAGGGATGGATGTATGGGAGCATAAAGGTCACAAGTGCGGTCGGGGTAAATCTGGGGGATTAGCGAGGACCCTCTAGAAACTGGTATGCAAGGAATTTGACCCTTGTGGGTAAGAAGGGCGTAAATGTTTACTCCTTTGATGAGTGTAGGAGTCCTTTTCACCCTGGCTGGACACTAGCTTCCTTTTTTGTGTTAGTGATGAACAGTAAGAGATTTTAATATTCTTTCCGGGTGTAATAGGGCATCCAGTACTAATAGTGGCAACTCGGGTTTGTCTGCTGGCGGCTTGTACTGGTGCAGTATACGTATTATTTTCCTTGTTCATTCGACGGATGCTGGGGACACGTGTTGTTTCCTTGTGCGTGTGTTTCCAGGCGACTATTTCCTCCTTTTCTCTTGTCTTTGTACTTCTCTTTCTCTCTTGCTTTGTTGTTGGTTGATTCTGGTATGGAATTTTGGGAATACGGGGCATGTTGAAGATCGTGGTATTTCTGGTTTCTTTATGTTCTCTTTCTGTTTGTTTTGTTTTTGTCTCCCACAGCTCGGTACACTTTCTTCGTTGACCGCCATTTTGCTGTCTTCCGGGTTGATCGCCATTTTGCTGTTTTGTTAGTACACGTGCAATTTCCTTATGTGTATATTCCGTGGTAGACGTTTCTTCTTGTTTTCTCTTCTTCTGGTTCCTCTTCTTTTCTTGTTCTATGGGTCGTTGATTATGGTGAGGCACTTTTGGAACATGGAACAGGTGATTAATCTTGAGTTGTAGGGCTTGTTCTCTTTTCTTTTGCTTTCCTTTTGTTTCCCCTGGGCTGGTACATTTTCTCTGATGTCCTTCATTTTGCTGTCCTCGTCGGTGGATGCCATTTTGCTGTCTTGTTCTCCTTCCTTGTTGAACTGCTCTGTCTTCCTTTTCTTGCTGTTGTGTGGAAGTATTTCCTTGTGTGTTTCCTGACGTCTTCCTTTGTTGGTGTGTGGATGTCTGCTTATTTTTTGCTATTTCATATATATATGAGGTCATTCCTAATTTGAACAAAATCACCTGGATGTCTTCACTTTATCTAATGATTAATAAAGAGAAGTATATGGAATGAGGGAAGAAGAAAGAGAATGAGAATGGATATGGGAGGTGAAAGAGGTCATAGACGCTTATCAACCAAACTGTTCAATATCAGCTGCTAATGTGTTTACAGAAGGCAGCGCGAAGAGACTCAGGGTAGCCAAGAATCGAGGACTCAGGGTCGCTTATATACTGGTTTGACAATAGTATATTCATTGTTAGATGACACCACTGTTTCTATTTAACTTTCACATTAACCAATTCATTACCATATTCCGTTAACTCTATTATCTCTCTCTGTCTGCCTGTATCTATCTATCTATATCTATCTCTCTCTCTCTATATATATATATATATATACATATATATACCTTTTCTACTGCACTAGACATATCAAAGGCCTTCGATAGAGTCTGGCACAAATCTTTAATTTCTAAACTACCCTCCTTCGTTTTCTATCCCTCCATCTGTACATTTGTCTCTAATTTCCTTTCCGGCCGTTCCATAGCTGCGGTAGTGGACTGTCATCGCTCACTTCCTCATCCTATCAACTCCGGTGTTCCTAAGGGCTCTGTTCTATCTCCCATTCTCTTTCTAATTTTCATAAATGATCTTGTCAACTGTACCTCCAGTCCCATCCCTTCATATGCAGACGACTCTACCTTACACTAATTAATTAGTTTTCCTGAATGCCCCAGCCAGCAATCCCTCAAAGACAAACGGAATGAAGCCATGCAACACTTATCTTCTGTAACTACTATTTCCAATTGGGGCAGAGAAAACCTTGTTGCCTTTAATGCTTCTTAAACCCAATGTCTTCATCTTACTACCCGTTCAGAACTCCCAGAGGACTATCTGTAATGCCCTCGAAAATGTCCCGCACCCACAATAATACTAACCCGAGTTGACGTCAGGTATAGCGTAAAATAGTCGGAGATGGTAAGTCCAATAAACTCATCACGTGATAACACCACGAGACTATCACCTAGTTCTTAAAAATCGGACTAAGGTTGCTATACTTTTAGTACGTCCGTGGTAGTACAGTGGGTTAGCGCGCGGGCCTGGTGGTGATGGTTGGGTCACTAACCAGGGTTCGAACCCCACCCAAGGCATCTCAAAACCTGTGGGTTTTTAGGGGGGTTAAATTCCCTTCAGAGGTTCGTACCCCGCGCCAGGTACCAGGAAAAGTTGATCCTAAAAGGTAGCCTGGGGATATTTCAGGAGACCATGAATTCCCTTCACACCCAGCATTTCATTGGTGGCAGCTAGGGAACGTGACCAGGTAGCTACGTGGAGCACCCGTCACGCGAACCCTATACCAACAATATTGAGATTGCTGAGGTAATACAGCTACGATACCTTACGACCTTAAAATAGGCTAGGGACTAGCCTAGTTAAAGAAGGATGTAATGTAATGCCCTCGAAAATGTCCCGCACCCACAATAATACTAACCCGAGTTGACGTCAGGTATAGCGTAAAATAGTCGGAGATGGTAAGTCCAATAAACTCATCACGTGATAACACCACGAGACTATCACCTAGTTCTTAAAAATCGGACTAAGGTTGCTATACTTTTAGTACGTCCGTGGTAGTACAGTGGGTTAGCGCGCGGGCCTGGTGGTGATGGTTGGGTCACTAACCAGGGTTCGAACCCCACCCAAGGCATCTCAAAACCTGTGGGTTTTTAGGGGGGTTAAATTCCCTTCAGAGGTTCGTACCCCGCGCCAGGTACCAGGAAAAGTTGATCCTAAGCCTGGGGATATTTCAGGAGACCATGAATTCCCTTCACACCCAGCATTTCACTATCCTTTACAATTCAACAATACAAAAATCAATCCTTCATCTTCTCTCAATATTCTCGGTGTCTCTTTTTCTTCTGCTTTCAATAGGAAGGACCATATTACCAGTCTTGCTAAGACAGCCTCCCAGAAGCTGGGTGTGCTCAACTGCCTCAAGTGGTTCTTTACCCCTGCAAAGCTTCTTGCTCTGTACAGGGGCACAGTGCGTCCTTGTATTGAGTATTGTTCACATTTGTAGGGAGGTCCTCTCACACCGCACTCCTAGACAAAGTAGAAAGGAAAGCCTTTCGTATCATTAATTCCCGCTCACTCATCAACTCTCTGCAATCTCTCTCTCTTCGCCGCGATGTTGCATCTCTCTCGCTATTCTATCGCTAGTATAATAATCAATGTTCCTCAGAGCTTTCCTAATGTATACCACCTACTCGACGTAGGGTACGTAGTACCCGTCTTGCAACACAATCCCACCCCTACTCTGTGCAACTCTCCAACCCATGAGTGAAAAGGTATTCTCAGACTTTCTTCTATTCAACTGCTGAGCTCTGGAACTCTCTCCCAGAATCAGTCTTTCCCTCTTCCTATGACTTAAATTGCTTCAAACTCTGTGTGTCCAGGCATTTGGGCTCAAACGTCCCTTGATTTTGACCCTGTCACTCTTTTAACTCTGGGGGAGGCACTCGATACAGGCAGTTCTGCCTTTTGTCTCCCTCACTCACATAGAAAAATAATAATAATAATATATATATATATATATATATATATATATATATATATATATATACTTCTGCATGTCTGCCTGCCGAGATCGGAGCCTCTCCAGGCGGTCGGGGGACGGGGGAGTGCTGGAGCGACCTTGGTGACCCTGGTCTCTGGGTATTCTCCTGGGTGACCTAGATGTGTGTGAATTTTGTGTTTTACATAAGAACATAAGAACATAAGAAAATGGGAGTCTGCAGAAAGCCGATTGGCCTAAGCAAGGCAGATCCCTGTCCCACACAACCCCAATTACAAAGCCCAATTATAGGCTCAACACTCTAATACCCTGAGGATCATCTTACCAAAACGGTTAGAGATTAACGCAGGATTACGGGGGTCTGCAGAGCGCTGATTGGCCCAACCCTGCTGATCCCCCTTCACACCCAACCCTTCTCGTCCATATGCTTATCCAATTTTATCTTAAAGCTCCCTATCGTTTTTAATCCCACTATAGCACTTGGTAGTCCATTCCACCCATCTACAACTCTGTTACCAAACAAATATTTGCCTATATCTTTTCTGAAACGAAATTTATCTAATTTGAAACCATTGGTACGAGTTCTTTCGCTATCACTGAGCTTTAGTACATTTGTCATGTCCCCTTTGTTAATCCCACTAACCCACTTGAACACCTCTATCATATCCCCTCTAACTCTGCGTCTCTCTAACGAATGTAAGCCTAATTTCTTCAACCTTTCTTTATACAGAAGATTTCTAATATTATGGATCATTTTTGTCATTCTACGTTGTACTCTCTCCAATGAATCTATGTCCATTCTGTAATAAGGACACCAAAATTGAACAGCATAATCCATATGGGGTCTCACTAATGACAAGTAAAGTTTTAAGATAACATCAGCAGTTCTGTTACTCACACTCCTTGAGATGAACCCGAGAATCTTGTTTGCCTTGTTTCGAACGCTTATACACTGTTGTCTAGGCTTCAAATCATTGCTAACAAACACACCTAGATCTTTCTCACAATTCGAGTTTTCTAATTCCACATTAGCTAGTTTATATTTAACATTTGTATGCATCTTCCCTATCTTTAATACCTTGCATTTGTCAATGTTAAACTTCATCTGCCAATTTACTGACCATTCGTGTAAGGTATCTAGATCCCTTTGGAGGCACTCTATATCTCTATCTGAATCAATTGTTCTCCCCATTTTGGTATCGTCTGCAAATTTACTTATCCTACTAGTTATACCTAAATCAAGGTCATTTATGTATATAACAAACAACAGGGGACCTAATACAGATCCCTGGGGGACACCACTTTTGACTGCTCCCCATTCTGACTTCGTACCATTTATGCTGACTCTCTGCTTCCTACCAATTAGCCATGACCTAATCCATCCCAACAACGCCCCACCTATTCCATGCGCCTCAACCTTTCTCATCAATCTCTCATGGGGGACTCTGTCGAAAGCTTTACTGAAATCTAAATATATTATGTCATATGACTTGTCATTATCTACTGCTTCATATACCTCTGAGAAAAAACTAAGCAAATTAGTAAGACAAGAACGTCCCTGAGTGAATCCATGCTGAGAAGAATTTATTAAATTAAATTAAAGAAACGTGTCTTTGTCTGTGTTTGTTCGTTGTTTTGCTTTGTGTTTTGTGTTTTCCCTGCTCTTGCTCTGTCTTGAGTCGACCATCCCCAAGAAAAAAAAAAAAAAAAAAAAAAAAAAAAAAAAGTAAAATAGAAAAATAAAATAAAAACAAAAATAGGAACAGTGGGGATTGGGCCTGAGCATATATATATATATATATATATATATATATATATATATATATATATATATATATATATATATAATTATTATATATATATATGTTTCTAGTCTCTCAGTGGGGATCGAACCATCGACCATCAGAACGATAGCCGACGCTTAATCAATTACACCACGGCAGTCTATATATATATATATATATATATATATATATATATATATATATATATATATATATATATATATATAACCGAGATGTATTACGTGACAGACAAAACAAAATTATCAATGACTGTACAGCAGAAACCTCGTGGCAAGTTTTCCCTCCTTCTTTCTACCTGCCAATACCTGCGTACGTGACGAGAGAGAGAGAGAGAGAGGAGGGCCAGACGGCGGTGATGTAGTGAGACTCCCACTACTTCTAGCACCTGTTATTGGACCACCACACCTGCCCCTCACCTGTAATTGGTCGACGTGAGCTGCCTGTCTGTGTGGCCTACGTGCCTCTTGATTGAACTAGCGTGGTGATAGACTCTTATATAAGGACAGATATTCGAGAATTAAAAGCAGTTACATTCTTGGCTGGGAAGAGAGCAGTGTGGGGGAGTCTGGGAGACAATACGATAACATTCTTGGCTGGGAGGAGAGCAGTGTGGGGGAGACAATACGATAACAGGCTTGTATAATAGGTGTTATTTTGAGTTTAGAGCGTTCTTGTACCTTTTGCTTGTATATTTAGGGAATTCGTGACTATATGTTAACCAGAGGTATGTGGTAAATACTTACTCTCCTGTGATGTAGGATTTGTGATTGGATATTGGAGATTGATTATTTGATAATATTAATAGTAACTAATTTTATCTGTTTGAAATTAATATAAAGTTACTTAAATGATTTGATGTAATACTGTTTCATTAGTGATTAAGCATTGTTGTAAGAAGTCCTATTAATTCATAGTGTGACTTAAAACTATGATAAAGCAAACTAAGTTATCACTTTATACTATATATATAATTAAAGTGAACTCGAACGGATACGAAACGGTTCTGAAATATTAAATGTTAATTTCCTTCATAATCACCTTGTTGTGTGTGGTTGTAAAATACTTTATTTGTTTATAAATACAATTCCATTTTATATGTGACTTTGTTATATTCCCTTGCTATCATGTTGACACATTAAATGTCTTGCAGTAATAAGAAAGAATAAGAATAACTAAGATAATAGGCTAACATAATAATAATAATAATAATAATAATAATAATAATAATAATAATATTTATAATAATAATTTAAGATAAGTAAAAAGGACAATTTAGTACTGTAGTAGCATTTACGTTATCCAACGTAGAGCGTAGAGCTATATACTATGTATAATTCGGCTCCGCTCTGGGAGTGGGGCAATTATCGTAACCACAAGGGCGATTAATCGATAAAATTTAGAGTAGCACCAACATTCTCTACTAGGTATGTTGTACACACTTTTGAGGCCACTAGTTTAAAGAAAAAACGAAAATATGGGTGAGAAAGAGAAGAGAAAGTTGAAGAATTTTGCCCATCTACGATCTAGGCTCCTTACGACGTCTTCGTGAGCCTCTTGTGCAACCCGACCGGGTTAATTAGATTCTTTCTCGCGTTACACTCGACTGTAAACACGATTTTCTATGCTCCATTATTTGGTGGAAATTGGTGTCTTCCATTCCGGTAAGGCACCTGAGGGTCTAGACAGATGATCCGTGATGCAGGCACGCTAAAGATGGGCTCTAATGTGTTAAAATGGAGTGTTTCGGCGAGGATGGTGGTTGCTAGTTCTAGGCCTTCGCCTATTTCATTCACAAGCATTCATTGCGGTGGCTTTAGCTTTGAATAGCTCGGTTTTCTGTTCATTTAGGGACTCATTGTCACTGCACTAGTTTTTGCTACTCATATCGCGAATTGGTTTCTGGGTCGGCTGTCGGAGTTCCTTGGCTAGGCCTACCTTGATGACTGAATGGGGGGCATAGACCCCTCGCTTTCTCTTTCATCTGGCCACCTCATAGGGGTTTCTTCCTATTGAGGTCTTTTCCTGGCCCACAGGGGCCTGGTTTGGTAAATATACAGGAGACGCAACAATATAGGCTAGGTAACAAATCTCTAATGGTAGTTTTGGGTTCCTATCATCATATGCTTCATTTCTATATAGGCCTAGGCCTAGCCTAGGCCTACTTTTGGTCTATAGGGCCTACAGGAGGCGCTACAATATAGGTAGCAAAATTATAATGGTAGTTTTGGGTTCCTATCATCATATGCTTCATTTCTATATACTTTTTATCCCCGGGGAAAAAAAAAAAAAAAATCTTGGGATTTTTCATTTATTTTCTTGGGATTTCTTGTTTTGGTCATTAACCTAACCAAAAAACCTAACCTAACCTAACCTAATAGCCCCCAAATACATTTAGGTTAGGTTAGGTTTTTTGGTTAGGTTAATAAAAAAAAATAAAAAAAAACAAGATTTTTTGTTTTTTCCCCGGGGATAAAAAGTATATAGAAATGAAGCAGATAAATCTACAGTTATACTACCCCTATTTTGTCGCTATTCTGTTGGTACTAATGGGTTAATATTATTAGTAGTAGACTTAGTATGGTTTGATGATGCGCGGAAATGTATATTTGACTTGAAATAGATACATTGAAGTACCGTATTACAAACCTTCGCAAACCCATAAACAGGGAACGTGAGCAGGGTTTAGACCGTCGCGCACCCATAAACAGGGAATGTGAGGGGGAGTTTAGACCGTCGCGCACCCATAGACAGGGAACGTGAGCTGGGTTTAGACCGTCGCGGAAACAGGTTACTTTTCGGTTAGGTTAGGTTAAGTTAGGTTAGGTTAGGCTAATGTTAAAAATACTAAAATGCGACGGTCCTCGGTATTAAACAACACTGTAGCCTATATCAAAGAAAAAATAAAAACCACAACAAATTACCTGAAAAACTCTTATCTGGTTGGTGATAATTTTTTATCAAAATAAGTTTTTTTCCAGTTTCCGCGTCTGCTGAACCATCCAAAAACACGCTAAAAGGTGTGTTTTGAAGGGGGTAGTGGGGGAGGGGTAGTATAACTGTAGATTTACCATGAAGCATATGATGATAGGAACCCAAAACTACCATTAGAATTTTGCTACCTATATTGTAGCGCCTCCTGTATATTGACCCTACTTTTTATCCCCGGGGGAAAAAAAAAAAAAATCAAATCTTGAGATTTTTTTTGGTTTTTTTTTTTTTTTTTTTTTTTTTTGGGTCAATATTTATGAGCTGCACCACAGCTGGCATCTCATTTCTAATGGTAGTTTTGGGTTCCTATCATTATATGCTTCATTGCTAGGCTAGGCCTATATAATTTTTATCCACCAGAATTTTTTTCGATAAATCTACAGTTATACTACCCCTATTTTGTCGCTATTCTGTTGGTACTAATGGGTTAATATTATTAGTAGTAGACTTAGTATGGTTTGATGATGCGCGGAAATGTATATTTGACTTGAAATAGATACATTGAAGTATTACAAACCTTCGCAAACCCATAAACAGGGAACGTGAGCAGGGTTTAGACCGTCACGCACCCATAAACAGGGAACGTGAGGGGGAGTTTAGACCGTCGCGGAAACTGGTTACTTTTCGGTTAAGTTAGGTTAGGTTAGGCTAATGTTAAAAATACTAAAATGCGACGGTCCTCGGTATTAAACAACACTGTATATCAAATAAAAAAATAAAAACAACAACAAATTACCTGAAAAAAACTATCTGGTTGGTGATAATTTTTTATCAAAATAAGTTTTGTTTCTGTTTCCGCGTCTGCGGAACCATCCAAAAACAGGGTAAAAGGCGTGTTTTGAAGGGGAGAGGTGGTGGGG
>JBAKBP010026533.1:0-31547 GCA_037953745.1 Lithodes maja | reverse complement strand
GATGCTTTAATTATTATATACGGTAGATGCTTTGATTATTATATACGGTAGATGCTTTAAATTATTATATACGGTAGATGCTTTGATTATTATATACGGTAGATGCTTTAATTATTATATAC
This sequence comes from Lithodes maja, assembly GCA_037953745.1. Classification (NCBI taxonomy): domain Eukaryota; kingdom Metazoa; phylum Arthropoda; class Malacostraca; order Decapoda; family Lithodidae; genus Lithodes; species Lithodes maja. The sequence continues at coordinate 31,425 of JBAKBP010026533.1, read as the reverse complement.
GGTAGATGCTTTAATTATTATATACGGTAGATGCTTTAATTATTATATACGGTAGATGCTTTAATTATTATATACGGTAGATGCTTTAATTATTATATACGGTAGATGCTTTAATTATTATATACGGTAGATGCTTTAATTATTATATACGGTAGATGCTTTAATTATTATATACGGTAGATGCTTTAATTATTATATACGGTAGATGCTTTGATTATTATATACGGTAGATGCTTTAATTATTATATACGGTAGATGCTTTGATTATTATATACGGTAGATGCTTTAATTATTATATACGGTAGATGCTTTAATTATTATATACGGTAGATGCTTTAATTATTATATACGGTAGATGCTTTGATTATTATATACGGTAGATGCTTTAATTATTATATACGGTAGATGCAACATTCGCGGACTTTCCTCTAACTTTCACTCTGTTGAGCACCATCTCTCCTCCTACAAACCTGATCTTCTCTTCCTCACCGAAACCCAGGTGTCTGTAGCAACATCCAGCAACCCCTTCTCTGTATCCTCCTACTTTCTCTATCCTAGTTTCAAAGCCAATGGCGGATGTTGTGCATATGTGCACAACAAACTCACTTGCTCTCGTGTTCCCGATTTCGACTCCTCTGAATTCTCAACTTTATGGCTCAAACTTTCCTGTCATTCTCTTACTAAATATTTCTGTGCTGTCTATCTTTCCCCTAACTCTACCAACTTTCCTAAATTCTTTGACTATCTAAACTCTACAGTGGAACACATTCTATCCATTTCTCCTTTCTCAGAAATCTCCATCTTAGGAGATTTCAACGTTCACCACCGCCAATGGCTCTCCTCTCGCACTACTGATCCACCTGGTGAACAAGCCTACGTCTTTTCTATCCTAAATGACCTAGAGCAGTTAGTTCAGCAACCCACCCGTATCCCGGATCGCATCGGAGATCGGCCCAACATTCTTGACCTGTTTCTAACTTCTAACCCTTCTTCTTATACTGTCGATCTTTTCTCTCCTTTGGGCTCCTCCGACCATAAACTTATCTCTGTCACCTGTCCTATCTCTCCAGTACAGCCACCCGATCCTCCTAGCCGGCGGCGCTTGTGGCACTTTGGCGCTGCCGACTGGGAGGCTCTTCGGCAGTACTTCTTTGATTTCCCATGGAATGATTTCTGCTTCCATGGCCGAGGACCCTCGGAGAGTGCTGAACGCATTACCGAGGTAATCCTATCGGGCATGGAAGCATACATTCCATTCTCTTTCTCTCAGACTAATGCTAAAAAATCTTGGTTTACTCACGCCTGTTCTACTGCTGTCCGCAATAAGGAGGAAGCATTCAAATGGTACCGACGCCTTAAAACTCAAGACTCTCATTCTTCATATGTTTCTGCCCGGAATCAAGCCAAATCTGTTCTTCGACTTGCCAAACACTCTTTCATCAATAATAAATGCACTGAACTATCCAACTCTAGCTCTTCCCAAGCTTTCTGGCATCTAGCCAAAAACCTCTCCAACAATTTCTCTTCCTCGTCTTTCCCTCCCCTTTCCCACTCTGATGGCACAACCATCACTTCTTCCTCTGACAAAGCTAAACTCTTCGCTCAAACTTTTGCTAGAAACTCCACCTTGGATGATTCCGGTGCTATTCCTCCCTCTCCGCCCTCCTCTCTCTTACTTATGCCTAATATCCTAATCTCTTCTAAAGATGTACTTTCTACCCTCTCTGGGCTTAACACTAATAAGGCGTACGGTCCGGACGGTGTTCCTCCTGTTGTTCTCAAAAACTGTGCTTCCGTGCTGACTCCCTGCCTAGGCAAACTCTTTCGTCTCTGTCTATCCTCTAACGTCTTCCCTTCATGCTGGAAGTTTGCTCACATTCAACCTGTCCCAAAGAAGGGTGACCGCTCTCAACCCTCCAACTATCGTCCAATTGCTCTTATCTCTTGTCTTTCTAAAGTTTTTGAAACTATTCTTGCTTCCAAATTTCTTAAGCATTTCTCTTCTCATAATCTGTTCTCAGATCGCCAGTATGGCTTCCTTAAGGGTCGCTCTACTGGTGATCTTCTTTCATATCTTACTAACTCTTGGTCATCCTCCTTTCGGAACTTCGGTGAGACTTTTTCTATTGCACTAGACATATCGAAAGCCTTCGATAGAGTCTGGCATAAATCTTTAATTTCTAAACTACCCTCCTTCGGTTTCTATCCCTCCATCTGTGCCTTTGTCTCTAATTTCCTTTCCGGCCGTTCCATAGCTGCGGTTGTGGACGGCCATTGTTCACTTCCTCACCCTATAAACTCCGGTGTTCCTCAGGGCTCTGTCCTATCTCCTATTCTCTTTCTAATTTTTATAAATGATCTCCTTAACTGTAGCTTAATTCCCATCCATTCATACGCAGACGACTCAACCTTACACTACTCCATTAGTTTTTCAGAACGCCCCAGCCAGCAATCCCTCAACGACAAACGTAATGAAGCCATAGAACTCTTAAATTCTGATCTAAATACTATTTCCAATTGGGGCAGAGAAAACCTTGTTAACTTTAATGCTTCCAAAACCCAATTTCTCCATCTATCTACCCGTCAGGATGTCCCAGCGGACTATCCCTTATTCTTCAACAATACAAAAATCAACCCTTCATCTTCTCTCAATATTCTTGGTGTCTCTTTTTCTTCTGCTCTCATTTGGAAGGACCATATTACCAGTCTTGCTAAGGCAGCCTCCCAGAAGCTGGGTGTGCTCAACCGCCTTAGGGGGTTCTTTTCCCCTGCACAGCTTCTTGCTCTGTACAGGGGCATAGTGCGCCCTTGTATTGAGTATTGTTCACATGTGTGGGGAGGTTCCTCTCACACCGCTCTCCTAGACAAAGTTGAAAGGAAGGCCTTTCGTATCATTAACTCCCGTCCACTCACCAACTCTCTGCAATCTCTCTCTCTCCGCCGCAATGTTGCATCTCTCTCGCTATTCTATCGCTACTATAATAATCAGTGTTCCTCAGAGCTATCCCAGTGCATACCACCTCCTTTACGTAGGGCACGTGGTACCCGTCTTGCAACTCAATCCCACCCCTACTCTGTGCAACTCTCCAACCCAAGAGTGAAACGTTACTCTCAAACTTTCTTCTACTCAACATCTGAGCTCTGGAACTCTCTCCCAGAATCAGTCTTTCCCTCTTCCTATGACTTAAATTGCTTCAAACTCTGTGTGTCCAGGTATTTTGGCTCGAACGTCCCTTGATTTTGGCCCTGTCACTCTTTCAACTATGGGGGAGACACTCGCTATAGGCAGTTATGCCTTTTGCCTCCCTCAATCACATAGAAAAAAAAAAAAAAAATTATTATATACGGTAGATGCTTTGATTATTATATACGGTAGATGCTTTAATTATTATATACGGTAGATGCTTTAATTATTATATACGGTAGATGCTTTGATTATTATATACGGTAGATGCTTTAATTATTATATACGGTAGATGCTTTAATTATTATATACGGTAGATGCTTTAATTATTATATACGGTAGATGCTTTACTTATTATATACGGTAGATGCTTTAATTATTATATACGGTAGATGCTTTAATGTAAAGGTAAATACGGGGAAGAGCAAGGTTATGGTCTTCGAAAGGGGTGAAGTCACAGAGTGTGAGGTGAAGCTGAACGGTCAGGCTTAGGAGATCGTCAACTCTTTTAAGTATCTGGGCAGTGTGTTGAGTAAAGATGGGACTATGGATGAAGAGGTGCGGGAGAGGGTACAACAGGGGAAGAGGGTTGTAGGAACGCTAAAAGCAGTAACAAGAAATAGGGTGGTCAGTATGGAAGTGAAGAAGTCCTTGCATGACAGTGTGGTAATCCCGACACTGACTTACGGAAGCGAAGCATGGACGTTGGTTGAGAGACTCAGACCAAGAGTGAGAGCAGTGGAAATGAATTACTTAAGGAGTGCGTGCGGAATTACATGGAGGGATAGACAGACTAATGAGGAAGTAAGAAGGAGGTGTGGTGTGGAGGTAGATGTGCTGGAAAGTGTGAAAAGGAACAACTTGAGATGGTTCGGCCATATGGAACGTATGGAAAGCGAGAGAATGACTAAGAGGGTGTACGAGAGCGAGGTGGAGGGACAGAGGGGGAGAGGTAGACCGAATATGAGGTGGAAGGATGGAGTGAGGAACTACATGAATGAAGGCGGTGCTGGTTGGGGGGAGGGGCGTCGACTGACTGGGGACAGAGGTGCATGGGGGCGGTTCGTTCGTGGCCACCCCTTCGGGGATCACGGCGTCAGGCAATAGATAGATAGATAGATAGATAGATGCTTTGATTATTATATACGGTAGATGCTTTAATTATTATATACGGTAGATGCTTTAATTATTATATACGGTAGATGCTTTAATAGAAAATGTTCAGTAGAACTTCCTTCAACTGTGTCATTTCTGTACATCTTTCCTCGTGGTACAAGGGCTTCTGTTAACGACCATGACATTTCAATTATTCCCCCACAAGGCAAAACATCTACTTTTCAGAATTAATTAATACTCTAACCCACCTTTCTCTGGAATTCACTTCCACAAAGTAACTTATCTCTCTCTCTCGCACACACACACACACACACACACACGTAAAGAGCTAATACGTTTATAGTGATGTTGCTGCTCTATTATGCAGGGAATACGAGAGAGAGAGAGAGAGAGAGAGAGAGAGAGAGAGAGAGAGAGAGAGAGAGAGAGAGAGAGAGAGAGAGAAAAAAAATAAACTAAAGAGTGAACATAGTATTTGGTTGAGTGTAAAGGTAGTGAAGGTAAGGCGTACACTTTATGTCCCTATAACTTGAACACCACCACACCATAATAGTTTTACCTGTGATACTGTGTGTGTGTGTGTTAATGGTAGTAATGGTGAATATTGTGAACTAGATGATGATGATGATGATAATGATAATGATTTATGATGCTGGGAAGGTAAATGAGGATAATACGGCCAAATACATATTGTCACCAATCAACCAAATGACAGGAAGAGATGCATATACAGGGTGTCCCAAAATAGGCATGCCAAACTTCAGGATTGGGTTAACAAACATATTAAGCATAAAATGTTCTATAAACAAAATTCCAAATCTCAATTGTTACAGAGATACTGATTGTTGAACATTGTGTATCCCCATGAATTTGCCCATAAGCCTGGTCAAGCTGTCAAAGGGCCTATCCCGCTCTCACCTAAACCACTCACCTAAATGTGTATATTTTATCATATTATAAACTAAATATTTAGATTTTGTAAGTTACATGATGATTAGAGGTGTTGTAGGTCACCCTAGACTTGTTGGAAACCGCTTGACATAGACGAGTCCATTCAGGGATCGTGGGGGAGGACACTATATAAATCAATAATTGTTTCCTTAATGGTTGAGATTTCAACTTTTTGTGATTGAAAAATTTATGCAAAAAATCATCCATATTATCCTATCATGAAGTTCGGCATACCAACTTTGGTGTGAAGGATACAGCAAGAGAATGATGATGATGATGATTATGATGGTGCGTAGGAGATACAAGAAGATAATGATGATGTGTAGGAGAAACAGCAAGATAATGATTATGATGGTACGTAGGAGAAACAGCAAGATAATATCGATGATGATGATTATGATGGTACGTAGGAGAAACAGCAAGATAATATAGATGATGATGATTATGATGGTACGTAGGAGAAACAGCAAGATAATATAGATGATGATGATTATGATGGTACGTAGGAGATACAGCAAGATAATATAGATGATGATTATGATGGTACATAGGAGAAACAGCAAGATAATATAGATGATGATGATTATGATGGTACGTAGGAGATACAGCAAGATAATATAGATGATGATGATTATGATGGTACGTAGGAGATACAGCAAGATAATATAGATGATGATTATGATGGTACGTAGGAGATACAGCAAGATAATATAGATGATGATTATGATGGTACGTAGGAGATACAGCAAGATAATATAGATGATGATGATTATGATGGTGCATAGGAGATACAGCAAGATAATATAGATGATGATGATTATGATGGTACGTAGGAGATACAGCAAAATAATATAGATGATGATGATTATGATGGTACGTAGGAGATACAGCAAGATAATATAGATGATGATGATTATGATGGTACGTAGGAGATACAGCAAAATAATATACTGTTGATGATGATGATTATGATGGTACGTAGGAGATACAGCAAGATAATATAGATGATGATGATGATGATGGTACATAGGAGAAACAGCAAGATAATATAGATGATGATGATTATGATGGTACGTAGGAGATACAGCAAGATAATATAGATGATGATGATTATGATGGTACGTAGGAGATACAGCAAGATATTATAGATGATGATGATTATGATGGTACGTAGGAGATACAGCAAGATAATATAGATGATGATGATTATGATGGTACGTAGGAGATACAGCAAGATAATATAGATGATGATGATTATGATGGTACGTAGGAGATACAGCAAAATAATATACTGTAGATGATGATGATTATGATGGTACATAGGAGAAACAGCAAGATAATATAGATGATGATGATTATGATGGTGCATAGGAGATACAGCAAGATAATATAGATGATGATTATGATGGTACATAGGAGATACAGCAAAATAATATACTGTAGATGATGATGATTATGATGGTACATAGGAGATACAGCAAAATAATATAGATGATGATGATTATGATGGTACATAGGAGATACAGCAAGATAATATAGATGATGATGATTATGATGGTACGTAGGAGATACAGCAAAATAATATAGATGATGATGATTATGATGGTACGTAGGAGATACAGCAAGATAATATAGATGATGATGATTATGATGGTACGTAGGAGATACAGCAAAATAATATAGATGATGATGATTACGATGGTACGTAGGAGATACAGCAAAATAATGAAGATGATGATAATAAACATCAAAGTGAAGAAGATAGCTATCCAGCTAGCTCAGTTGATAACGTCTCTGCCTGTGCCTGCCACCCTGCAGATTTGGGTTCAATCCTTGCTCAGGTTGATAAACAGTTTTTCAGATATAGCCGACGGTTCCCGTCTCCCCTTGAGTAATGGAGATGGGTAATGGTCTCGGGTAACACATTAGCGCTTGGCGCTATTGAATCTCCTCGAAGGGGGAGAAAAAGGGCGCTTAATAAATGACCTGAGATTATGATTATTATTTGAAGATGACGAACTGAAGAAGACTAAAGTAGGCCTAGTCAAAAGCAATAGTTCGCAGAAAATCTTGCTCGTAGATCGAGTAATTTTAAGTTACTACCATTTTCCATTGTCAGTTCTCATGTGTTTGTAATGGCCTGAGACTAATGCTATCTATATAACGCCATAGAAGTGTCCACTTAAAAAAAACTTGTTCTAGATCTGCCACAATTGATCACGAACTGCGGTACCGTACCGTACTGAGTTGACTGTACCGGTATGAACGATAATGTAGATGAGAATGGTGGTGATGGTGTGAGTTGTGATTGACAATAATTAATAAACACGTGTGAAAGAAAATAAACACATCAGCTGTACAACAACAATAAACACATCAGCTGTACAACAACAATAAACACATCAGCTGTACAACAACAATAAACACATCAGCTGTACAACAACAATAAACACATCAGCTGTACAACAACAATAAACACATCAGCTGTACAACAACAATAAACACATCAGCTGTACAACAACAATAAACACATCAGCTGTACAACAACAATAAACACATCAGCTGTACAACAACAATAAACACATCAGCTGTACAACAACAATAAACACATCAGCTGTACAACAACAATACACACATCAGCTGTACAACAACAATAAACACATCAGCTGTACAACAACAATAAACACATCAGCTGTACAACAACAATAAACACATCAGCTGTACAACAACAATAAACACATCAGCTGTACAACAACAATAAACACATCAGCTGTACAACAACAATAAACACATCAGCTGTACAACAACAATAAACACATCAGCTGTACAACAACAATAAACACATCAGCTGTACAACAACAATAAACACATCAGCTGTACAACAACAATAAACACATCAGCTGTACAACAACAATAAACACATCAGCTGTACAACAACAATAAACACATCAGCTGTACAACAACAATAAACACATCAGCTGTACAACAACAATAAACACATCAGCTGTACAACAACAATAAACACATCAGCTGTACAACAACAATAAACACATCAGCTGTACAACAACAATAAACACATCAGCTGTACAACAACAATAAACACATCAGCTGTACAACAACAATAAACACATCAGCTGTACAACAACAATAAACACATCAGCTGTACAACAACAATAAACACATCAGCTGTACAACAACAATAAACACATCAGCTGTACAACAACAATAAACACATCAGCTGTACAACAACAATAAACACATCAGCTGTACAACAACAATAAACACATCAGCTGTACAACAACAATAAACACATCAGCTGTACAACAACAATAAACACATCAGCTGTACAACAACAATAAACACATCAGCTGTACAACAACAATAAACACATCAGCTGTACAACAACAATAAACACATCAGCTGTACAACAACAATAAACACATCAGCTGTACAACAACAATACACACATCAGCTGTACAACAACAATAAACACATCAGCTGTACAACAACAATAAACACATCATCAGCCTCATTGTATCGCCTAATTAATTAACATTGAAATGAACAATATTCCAGTCAGTGAACTTCATTAAGGGAGCCCACCTCGCTTTGTTTTGTCTTTCTCTCCCTCTCTCTTTGGCTTCTATCCATTCGGCCCCATTCAGCCTACTGTTTTAAGACGCTAACCCCCATCCAGGTGTCAATATTTTCCTGGCGAGCGGTAGCGGGGCCGAATGGATACAAGCCAGAGAAAGAGAGAAAAGGAGAAAAAGAGAAAAAAAAAAAACGGTGATCCCCCTTAAGGCAGATTATCTAAACAAATCAACCATTGTGGGGAACGAACAGCAATTAATAAGATTTTAGTATGCACTCACGAACATTAAGGGGAGGTATTTAGTTTGTTCCCTAGACCTCCATCAAGCTTAAAATTACATCCCCTCGAGCCCCTTTCAAGATAAATTTGTACATTTTTCGGTAGAAAAATGTCCCGGCCGAAGGCCGGTGCCTCTTAAATTACAGGCTCGCTATCGCTCGCCAGGATAAAATCGACACCTGAATGGCACGAAAGGTCTTAATATGGGGTGAAAGTTCTTAAAATCGCTAAACTAATGGGGCAAACGTTTTATAATATCAACAGCAATGGGGCTAAACATGAGGGAGAAAGGGGTCAAGAAAAAAATCCCTCAAGTGGAGATCTCCCCTTAACCATATGATAAGAGAGAGAGAGAGAGAGAGAGAGAGAGAGAGAGAGAGAGAGAGAGAGAGAGAGAGAGAGAGAGAGAGACTTTGGTGGTCAAGGTTATCAAAGCTGTGTTGCTGGACTCGTATTTGAAGTGTTTTTCTCAGCTCATGTGACAAATACCGGACGCATACACATACGCACACACACGCATACATCCACTCATATAATCCCTCACACATACACATACCCTCACATACGAACACATACATCCAACTCATATAATCACTAGCAAGTATCCAAAAACACACATACGCGCACACACAAACTAAAGTATACATACACAATCACTAGAACATACACACAATCGCAAAATAATTAACGAACACGTATACACAACAACTGACATGCTACACATACCGGTACCGTACACACAGACACTCACACGGCACCAACAGGCACATACACGCATAAAACAGTAGCTAGTGAATGCGTCCACATGGCTCATCACAATCACACACACACACACACACAGAGAGAGAGAGAGAGAGAGAGAGAGTGAGAGTGTACACACAGACACTCACACGGCACCAACAGGCACATACACGCATAAAACAGTAGCTAGTGAATGGTTCACATGGCTCATCACAATCACACACACACACACAGAGAGAGAGAGAGAGAGAGAGAGAGAGAGAGAGAGAGAGAGAGAGAGAGAGAGAGAGTGAGTGTACACACAGACACTCACACGGCACCAACAGGCACATACACGCATAAAACAGTAGCTAGTGAATGCGTCCACATGGCTCATCACAATCACACACACACACACACACACACACACACACAGAGAGAGAGAGAGAGAGAGAGAGAGTGAGAGTGAGAGTGTACACACAGACACTCACACGGCACCAACACGCATAAAACAGTAGCTAGTGAATGCGTCCACATGGCTCATCACAATCACACACACACACACACAGAGAGAGAGAGAGAGAGAGAGAGAGAGAGTGAGAGTGTACACACAGACACTCACACGGCACCAACAGGCACATACACGCATAAAACAGTAGCTAGTGAATGCGTCCACATGGCTCATCACAATCACACACACACACACACACAGAGAGAGAGAGAGAGAGAGAGAGTGAGAGTGTACACACAGACACTCACACGGCACCAACAGGCACATACACGCATAAAACAGTAGCTAGTGAATGCGTCCACATGGCTCATCACAATCACACACACACAGAGAGAGAGAGAGAGAGAGAGAGAGAGAGAGAGAGAGAGTGTACACACAAGACACTCACACGGCACCAACAGGCACATACACGCATAAAACAGTAGCTAGTGAATGCGTCCACATGGCTCATCACAATCACACACACACACACACAGAGAGAGAGAGTGTACAAAGGAGTACAAAGGAAATCAAGTAACAACAGTATAGTGAGCCTTCTAGGCTGCTTGTCCTCCAAAACACTGAGGATCAAGTGTCCAAACAGTGGTTTAGAGTGGGTAAGGGAACATTGGAAAGGGAACTACTGCCCTGGAACTAATGTCCGTGGCAGGATTAGGAAGTTAGTAGGGGACAGATGGGTTAGTAACTAGAGAGAGAGAGAGAGAGAGAGAGAGAGAGAGAGAGAGACATAAGCACTCGCACAAACAACTATTGCAATCACAATCACTTACAATGACAACGCATAAGCCCAACACATAACCAATGACAAACAAGCAAACCCAGTCTCATCCCCCCCCCACCACCTCTCTCTCTCTCTCTCTCTCTCTTCTCTTTCACATACATACTATAGTTAGACACACATACTTGACCCCCTGTCCCTCTCTCTCACACGTAAATTAAATGTAGACACACAGACACATACCCACACTCTCTCTCTCTCTCTGTGTCCTTCTACATACACCGATCCAACTCCTCAATTACCTACCCCAAATTCATAGTAGCGTAAAGGGTACTCCACCACTATTACGACGTGCTCCTCCCCCCCCTTCCCTTCCCCCTCCCCTCTCATCTACCACCACCACTACCACAACAACCACTATAACTTTACCCATTCCAGAAACCATTACTACCACAACTACCACAATTTCGGGCTTCGGCTATCAACGGCAGAGCAAAAATAACGGGAGACAATGACGCCGATAACCATTACGGTGTGTGTGTGTGTGTGTGTGTGTGTCAAACATAAGTAAATTATAATAAATTATATAAATAAATACAAATATACAGTAAAGAGTAAGATTTTGTTTTTTTGTGTTTGTTTTTTTATGAACGCAGGAAACAGAAGAGTACGCACTAAGAACAAAAAAGAGAATCTTGTAGATGATGCCAAATTGTCATATACTGTACATACACACAACAATAATATAACATTAAACTGAAGAAACATGGAAAAGGATTAAGACTAGATGAAACACACGAGATGAATATAAACTCCTGATAACAGGAAAGGGTTGAATTCACAGTAAAATAAACTTAATGCATTCCAGAAAACAGCTATTGACGCAAATGCTTAGGTTATATTTCCGGATAAATGTGTTGAGGGAAGAATATGGTAACTACATACACGATGAACATAATTATACACTAACTAACTGAGGAGGAAACACTTTATTGACAAACTTTCGCTTAGCCTAGAGCTTAATCAGGTTTCAGTGACATGATGAACTTCTAGTGTGCTCCTCCTCACATGGTGTAAATATTAATTCAGTAAACTTGAATGATTTATAAAGCTACAATGATTCTATATACGCGACACCTGCGTTACGTCGTCGCATTCAAAATGGTTGCAAGTCGCAGAAGTAGGCTATATAAACTTAAAATGAACAAATAGAATCACATTTTTGGAGAGAAACTCAAGGAAAATTTAAACAAAACATAATGGTGGGTTGAGTGCTCTATTGTAATATTTAGTTTGCATACCACAATATGTGAATTGAAATATCTGCAACATATTTATGAGCTTGCTAAATATGAGTTCAGTATGGCACCAAAGATTGTCATGAAAGCTATATAATTGTACACTTACCTACTTCACCTGTTGTTTTAACACATATAGGCTAGCAGAAATTCAGTCCCCCCCCCCCCTTTTATCAAGAACACCTCCACCAACTAAGTGTAAGCATTAAGTGTGAGGTAATATATATATATATATATATATATATATATATATATATATATATATATATTTTTTTTTTTTGTCTTCTTCTATGTGTATGAAGGAGACGAAAGGCAGGTTGCCTGTAACGAGTGTCTCCCCCAAAGCCAAAAGTGTGACAGAGCCAAATTCAAGGGTCGTTGGAGTCAAAATGCCTGGACACATTAAGTTTGAAGCAGTTTAAGTCATAGGATGAAGAAAAGATTGATTGAGGGAGAGAGTTCCAGACTTCACTTGTTGAGCAGAAGAAAGACTGAGAATATTTGCCAATTCTTGGGTTGGAGAACTGGTCCAGGACCGAATAAGAGTGGGGACTGAGGCACTCGCCGCAATGGAGGGGTATATATGCACTGAGAGAGCTCTGAAGAACACTGATTGTTGTAATAGCGATAGAAGAGTGAAAGAGATGCAACATTGCGGCGTGTAGAAAGATATTGTAGGGAACTAGTACGAGGAAGAGAGTTGATGAAGCTAAATGTTTTTCACTCTACTCTTTCGAGAAGTGCCTCCCCACACATGCGAAACTTCATATACGGTACCGGTACTGTATATATATATACGGTGTATATATATATATATATATATATATATATATATATATATATATATATATATATATAATTTAACACACTAGCATGTGATTGTTGCATTATGAAACACGATTCTTTAAATCTAAAGTATCTCTATATAATGAACCACAGGATCTTTGAGATACTAACTGTTCTTGTAAACTTGTGCATCCTTGATAATAATAATAATATGTTCACGTACTGTACATTTGTGAGCCCTAATAGTTATGCAAACATTTGAATTTGTATCGAACCCAAACGAGACAATACAGTGCTTACATTTTTCAAGATGCATCAGCAATTGCTTTTAAAGGTTCAAGGAATTAAAGGGTGTAACCTAATTAAAGCTCACAACTGTGCATTCAAGGGGAAAAAAACGAGTTTGTAAACCTTGTGATCTGAAAGTTGACCAGGCATTGTGGTTGACAGGAGTTGGAACCTGTAGACAAAATTTAATATTGTGTGAACAAATAACACTCGCATCTTAAATTCCTGGTTGCGTCCTATTTTCTAATCCGACTAAAATTATTTACAGGCAATTTATTTTCACCTGGTGGAAAATATGATGCCTTTGCAGCTGATTTCTAGATAATTGATGGATGTATATGAATCTGTTGTCTCTCCATCATATTAATAACAAGCTTTCCTAAATAACCTTATCTTGTGTTGAAGAGATTAGGGCCTCTATTTGTCAACTGGGAGTCCCTCAATGAGCCCATAGCTCCCCTACACATTAGAGGTGGGATAATACATATTCTACCTCCCCTGGCATTCCAGTTCCAGGATACAGTGTGTGAAGGTTGGGCACTGGTCCTTCAATAATTTTTCCATGTGTAGATTATTTAATATCTCTCTTTTCGCTCCAATGATTAGAGGTTAAGAGTTTTGAACACTCTCTAGGTCACATATTTCTACAGCTTAGATGTTAGTACTTTACAGTCCTCCAGCCGTATGAAGAGCGTTATCATTGGCAGTTCTCGGGTCCTGAAAGTGTGTATTATCCAACCTGATAATTTCTTTGCCGCTACTGCCTTTGCTTGTCTAGGCTCTTTGATGGACACAATTTCTGACCTTACTACCACAAGAACTTTCGCATTTGCACTTCGTTGAATTGGTAGGTTTGGCTATACAAACTTTGCAAAAGCCGAGTAATCAAGACAGGGACGTGGAATTTAATGCCAGTTAAAAAAATAGAGATACAAATAATTAATATTAATGTTAGCCATGCCATTAAATTTATGGAGTCAATAATATGTTATAACCAGAAAACAAGAACGGCGAGGCGTCCGTGCTGATAAGATTAGTTTACTTAGCGGTAATTAGAATAAAATGCACAATAAGCGTTTAACCGGTTATAGCGTCAACGATGGCGAATATATTCTGCCTTACTTGCAGTTATCAAAATCGATGAGTAATTAATTAACTTAATGACCATATAACCGTAATATTTATATGACCACGAGCGAATAATGCAAAGTTATGTAACTGGTTCATATAATACGCTCTCTTGCTCTCACTCTTTCTCTCGCATGTAATATTATATATCTACAAACGTAATATGTTTTAATCAAAACCTCCAACAATATTTAACTACTTTCTTAAATCTTACACTGTTTCCTTACATTATTTAACTATCTATCTTTACATTTTCGCTCTCTCACTCTCTCTCTCTCTCTCTTTCTTTCTCGCTCGCTCTTTCTCTCTCTCTCTCTCTCTCTAATATATATATATATATATATATAACAAATTAATCCAATACTAAATTCCATGGTTTAATTATTCACGAACAACATTTGCGTTTCACAATTAATTGCTTCATACTGTCTTTGTTCATTTTGATTACATTCGCTTACGGTAGTGTTGTTTCACAAGAAGAATGTGTCGAGTTAAAGTTATCTAACATGTCTCTGTTCTTTTATGTAAAGTTTTTCATATTGTTTAGATTAGTGATTTTTTTTTTTTGTATTCGTGATCATTCCTATTGTCCTATCCTCAGTCTTACTCGCGGTTTGCTTAAGGAGGGGTCTAAGGTGTGTCATAGTTTGTATATATCATTTATTATATGTGTACCAGCCGTGTCCGGCTGGCTCAGTTGATAGCGTGCCTGATTCCCATCTTGAAGGTCTCGCGTTCAATCCCTGTTCAGATTGAAAAGTTGTTCTGGGATATAGCCGGCGGTTACCATCTCCCCATGAGCAAGGGGGATGGGTAATGGTCTCTGGTAGACTAAAGAAAGCCAAGCGCTTGTGAACCCTCGAAGGAGGAGATACGGGCGCTACCGTATAATAAGTAACCCGAAGATTATTATTATTATTACTTAGTAAATGATAGAATAGTTTGTGTTTCCATTTGGAATAGCTTGTTTAGTCGTATTCTTTCTCGTTTTATGTTTAAATCATGTTAGATTCTTTTAGTGTTGTAAGTATAATTTTATGGCTTTGAAATAGGATCCTCTTTTAATCAGTAACTTATATTAGATTTCTATTTTTATAGGATCATGTGCTGTACCTGAAGATGGACGCTACGTCCGAAATATTGTGAAAAGGCCCATTGGAAATAAATCGAAAATATGACGTTCTTTTTGTTTCTTGCCACATTATTTCTACTGAATATATATATATATATATATATATATATATATATAGAGAGAGAGAGATAGATAGATAGATAGATATATAGATAGATATATATACCATACAGTATATTTCTATACCGGAATATGAAACTCAGTCACCAAGGATAGCCAAAATAAAGGAGTCCACCCCGAAATATACAACCTTTATGAATACAAGTTCACCTGCTCCGTCTTCTATGACCTTGGCTCCACCCCCTCAACAAAATCCAATGGTCCCTGAGGTCACAAGGGAGTCAGAAAACTGCCCCACCTGGCCACCTGTCCTTGTCCCAATTTTGGTTTGTTTAGTTTGCAAGTTTTACATTTTAATTTCATCTCGCCGCTCTCACTGACCCCAGGGCGAGACAGACACAACCGCCACGTACCTGCGGAGAAGGAGAAGGACCTTATAGCCCGGAGCCGGAGGACCAGCAAAACAAGAATAAAAACTAATGACTTGCTATAGGGAGGACTCCAATGGTAGCTCACCTTCTTAAGGAAAGCAGATCCTTCTCTGAGCAGATCGTGAGTATTTCGGCCAACAGATGAGAGCAAATCTGTAACTCCTGGTTAAGTCACCATAACCCCCGATTTGAGTAATTCATTCGGGTCACGCTTGGGTCATGCTTGAGTATATCGGCACTGATGGGAGCAACTCCGTCAAGCAGTTGGTTGCAGTTAGCCAACCCTCGTATTGAGTAACTCATTGGGTCAGCCTGAACATTTCGCACACAGACATAAGCAAATCTGTCACTCCTAGTTAGAGTTACCAAACCCCCGATTTGAGGTAGTTAATTTGGATTATGGTTGAATATTTGGCACCGGCGTGAACAACTCTGTCACCTTCTGCTTGTAATTAATCAACCACTGAATTGAGTTAGTTCATTTGGGTTATGGCTGCTTATTTGGCACCGATACGAGCAACTCCGTCAACTTCCAGTTACAGTTAACCAACCCCAGAATTGAGTTAGTTACTTTTTGGTTACGCCTGATTATTTCGGCAACGACGTGAGCAACTCTGTCAACCTCACCACTGCCAGTCAACACAAGAAGCAGACTAAAAAAAGGAGCAGGAAGACACATTACTTACTATTGTCTTTGTCTGTCAGAGACCCTTCCCAGACTTCAAGAAGAACTATAAACAAACCTCACTCTATCCATTACTTGGAGTTAGTTCGACCACTTTTCAAAGGCCTTGGGGAGAGCTGTTCCCACCGAGTATGTTTGCTGCTGGTGCTTGATGACCCAGGTTATTCAAGGGAGCAGCTCTCTCTCCCGTAAAGCATGGTTGATCAGGCACCAACTTGAGATGGTTGTCCAAGGCTCTTTTGAAGACTTCCATTGGCACGTCCATCAGGTTTCTCACATTCTCTGGCAGTTTGTTGAAGAGACTCAAACCCCTATTTGTCAGCCAGGAGACTCTTAGTGTGCCCAGAGCTCCCCTACATATTGTGGGTGGGATGTTACATTTTGATTGCTCCAGTTCTTATGATATTGCAGTGTGTAGGTTTGGCAGTGGAACTTCAATTAATTTTGATGTGTATATTATAAAATACCTCTCTCGTCTTCGCTCCAGTGAATAGAAGTTAAGTCTTCAACCAATCCCAGGAGTGAAGATGTGTTACCGAGCTGATGTGGGACGTGAAGCTTCATTGAACACTCTATTTTGTATATTTCTGCTGCTTTGTGTGGAGAGGTTAGTACACTGCAATCTTCCAGTCACGGGATAACCAATGATATAAAAAGCGTTATCAATGGCCGTTCTTCCCGTGTCTTGAAAGTGCATAGCATCCAACCTGCTAGTTTCCTAGCTGCTACTGACTTGGCCTGATTATGTTCTTTGAAGGAAATGTTTTCTGAAATTATTACCCCAAGATCTTTAACCAATACAATTCCAGCGACGACTGCCAGCCGTCAGTAGATAAATCAATGTTCACCACCACCAATGGCTCTCCTCTCATTTCACTGATCAACCTGGTAACAAGTCTAAATTTGTTCTATCCTAAATGACCTAGAGCAGTTAGTTCAGCACCCCACCCGTATCCCGGAACGCCCTGGAGATCAGCCTAACATCTCGACTTATTTCTAACTTCTAATTCTTCTGCTTACACTGTAACTGTTCTCCCTCTGTTGGGCTCCTCCAATCATAACCTTATCTCTGTCACCTGTTCTGTCTCTCCAGTAGGGCCTTCTGACCCCCCCCCCCCCACAATCGGTGGGGCTTGTAGAATTTTGGCACCGCCGACTGGAAAGCTCTTCGGCAGAACTTCTTTGTTTCCCATGGGATGATTTTTGTTTCTGTGGCCGGGGATCCTCAGAGAGTGCCGAGCGCATTACTGAGGTCATCCTTTCGGGCATGGAAGCATACATCCCATTTTATTTCTCTCAAACTAACTCACAAAAATCTTGGTATACACGCACTTGTTCGCAATGAAGAGGAAGCATTGAAATGGTATCGTCCCCTTCTAACTCAAGAATCCCGTACTTTATATGTCTCTGCCCGTAATCAAACCAAATCTGTCCTTCGACTCGCCAAAAACTCTTTCATCAATAACAAATGCTCTGAACTTTCCAACTTTAGCTTTTCACAAGCTCTTTGGCATCTAGCCAAGAACCTCTCCAACAATTTCACTTTCTCATCTTTCCCTCCTCTTTTCTACTCTGATGGTACCACCATCACCTTTTCCTCTGACAAAGCTGAACTCTTCACTCAAACTTTCGCCAAAAACTCCACCTTGGTTGATTCCGGCGCTACTCTTCCCTCTTCACCCCCCTCTCATTTACTTATGCCTAAGATCATAATATCTTCTAAGGATGTACTTTCTGCCCTCTTTGGGCTTAATACTAATAAGGCATACAGACTGGATGGTGTTCCTCCTGTTGTACTAATAAACTGTTCTTCCATGCTGACTCCCTGCCTAGGCAAACTCTTTCATCTCTGTCTTTCCTTCTTGCTGGAAGTTTGCTCATATTCAACCTGTACCAAAGAAGGGTGACCGCTCACAACCCTCCAAGTATCGTCCAATTGCTCTCATTTCTTGCATCTTTAAAACAAATTAAACTATTCTTAACACAAATTTTGTTTTAGCATTTATCTCCCCATAATCTACTTTCAGATCGCCAGTACGGTTTGTTAAGGGCCGCTCTACTGGTAATCTTCTTGCTTATCTTACTAACTCATGGTCATCCTCCTTTCAGGACTTCAGTTAGACTTTTTCTATTGCACTAGACATATTGAAAGCCTTCGATACAGTCTGGCACAAATCTCTAATTTCCAAACTTCCCTCCTTAGGTTTCTATCCCTCAATCTGTGCCTTTGTCCCTAATTTCCTTTCAGACCGCTCCATAGCTGCAGTTGTTGATGGCCATCACTCACTTCCTCAATCTATTAACTCCAGTATTCCTCAGGGTTCTGTCCTGTCTCCAATTATCTTTCTAATATTCATTAATGATCTCCTCAACTGTACATCTAGTCCTATCCACTCATATGCTAACGACTCTACCTTATACTATTCAACTGGTTTCTCACATCAACCCAGAATGCATACACTTCAAAACAAATGTGACAAGGCCATAGAATTCCTATCTTCTGATCTATCAATTATATCTGATTGAGGCAGAGAAAATCTTGTTACTTTCAACGCCTCCAAGACCCAATTTCTCCCTCTACCTCTCCATCACAATCTTCTGCAAGACTATCAATTATTCTTCAGCAATACACAAATCAACCCTACATCTTCTCAATATTCCAGGTGTATCTTTTTCATCCGACCTTTCTAGGAAAGATCATATTACCACTCTTGTTAAAACAGCCTCCCAAAAAGTTAAGTATGCTCAACCGTCTCTGTGGGTTCTTCACCCCTGCACAGCTTCTTGCTCTGTATTGGGGCACAGTGCACCCCTGTAGGCTATTTAGTATTGTTCGCATGTGTGGGGAGGCTACACGCATATCACAATTCTCAAAAGAGTAGAATCAAAAGTAATTTCGCCTCATCAACTCACCTCCTCTTACTAGTTCCCTACAATCTCTTTCTACACGCCGCAATATTGCATCTCTTTCACTCTTCTATCGCTATTATAACAATCAGTGTTCTTCAGAGCTCTCTCAGTTTATACCCCCTCCCTTATGGCGAGTGCGAGGCACCCGCCTTTCAGAACAGTCCCACTCCTATTCTGTCCAGCTCTCCAACCCAAGAATTGGCAAATTTTCTCAGTCTTTCTACTACTCAACAAGTGAACTCTGGAACTCTTTCCCTCAATCAATCTTACCTTCATCCTATGACTTAAACTGCATTAAACTTCGTGTGTACAGGTATTTTGACCCCGACATTCAGTCTACGTATTGTGAAAAACCTGTTATCCTCCGGCAAATTGTGGGGTTGAGTGAGTGAAGGGGGGGACAGTGAATGAAGGAGGATACATGTTTTTCATAATACGCGTTGCTAGCCCCAAACGCGCGAGCAACTGTGGCTTTCAACCATCTGACACATCCCCTTTTATTTATGTGCATCACACATGTTACATACAAATAAAATTTATGTTTTGTTTTACCTTACTGTGGAAAGACTACGGATACACCACTCCTGCCGGGGCCTCACACAGTGGCATGACCCAGTCCTGTCGAACTGAGCTCATGACGCTGGTGGCATTGCCCCGGAGGATAGCCATCCCTAGTCTTTGCTTGAGCCAGAGGGTTTCCCGGGGTTCTCCTGAAACTTCTCTGATTTTACGGCCTATTTCATTCACCATCTTAAGGATGGTAGGGCCGAAGACTCCGAAGACTCACATTCAGTGAATTTGGCTGTCACTCTTTTAGCTTTGGGGGAGACACTCATTACAGGCACCTCATCTTTTGTCTCCTTCATACACATAAAAAAGATGGAAAACTAGAGCAACAGAATGGGAACCTAGAGATGGAGCTAGAGGAAGGGGTAGGCAGAGAACCAGATGGAGGGATGAGATCCAAAAATTTGCTGGGGTAGGATGGAACAGGTTAACATTTGACCGGTAAAGTGTAAACGTTTGGGAGAGGCCTTTGTCCTGCAGTGGACTGACTCAGGATGATGATGATGATCATCATCATCATATACATACCGTACTCTACAACGTCCTTAACATCTAACCACTTCACACCATGTAAATTGTAAGGTTTATGTAATATATGGTGAATGCTTGTGACTACCGGGAATCGAACTCGGCACTCTCAAACAGGACTACAGTGCTCTACCATGACTGCCAGTCCAATTCAGCCAGTCCAGAGGTAGAGCACTGTCTTCCTATTTGAGAATCCCGAGTGCGATTCCCGGCAGTCAAATTGTGTCATCCTTTAAAACTACAATTTACTTTGTGTTATGTAGTTAGATGTTAACCCTTACTGTACCAGCGACGTACAATGGCCGACAGTAAGAAAGTCACTCGCCAGTACCAGCGCCGTACGACGTACGTCAGTAATATTCGGTCCTCGTTCCGAGCGGTACCTGGCACCATGACTTGTAAACACTGCTTTGAGACCTTGGCAACACTTCTTAGAGTGTATCTAAGGTCCCACGGGCAAGCTGGCTCAGTACTCGTCCAGCTTTCTGGGTGAGAGGTTGCGTTCTCTCGACTTTGAAGCAATTTTGGCCACAATGCTTGGTACTGGAGGTTACATTTATAGTAATACCCTATGGTACAGTAGGGGTTAAGGATGTTGTAGATTATAATTATGATATAATAGAATATTGTGTTCATGGCATTTCTGTATATACAGTATATATATATACTGTATATACTGTATATATATATATTTTTTTTTTAATAATACATTTTTTCCAATGTTATTACTACTCTGGCATACGTCAACTACAGTACCGGTATGTAATCAAGAGGCCTAGTACCAGAGTCTAGTGTGTGCCTGTGTAATCTATCTTTAGTGAGAGAGTATACTGTATATCAATCAATCAATGTCATCCTGACAGTCACTCTTTCATTCTCTCTCTCTCTCTCTCACACACACACACACACACACACACACACACACACACACACACAGCCCGTAGCCTAGTAGGTAGAGCTCTCGTCTCACACACGAGGGGTCGGGGGTTCAATCCCCGGCCGGGCGGAGACAAATTGGGCTTGTCTCCTTTCATGTGTTAGCCTCAGTTCACCTAGCTGTAAATAGGTACCTGGAATAAGTGGACTACGTTGTGACGTCCCATCTGGGGTTGGCAAAAATGGTACAAGGCGAGATGGGTATCATATGGTTCACCTAAGCTGATGGCTACCTAAGCCTTCGGGCGAGACGGTACCGTCTATAGTGAGAATGGTACCATACAGATCCACCCTAAGCCTTCGTTTCCAATGTCGCCAATTGGCTAAAATACAGACTACACACACATCCACAGCCATTCCACCAGTACATAAAACACTTAACATGCATTTCACGCAATACATTCCCAGTTAAGGAGGCGTGATAATAATGAGCTTAGCTCGCATTGCGTGGATTCCCCTTGACGAACAAGTAACTGAGTAACTGAGTAACACACACACACACACACACACACACACACACACACACACACCAACAAGTACATTCAAGTAAACTAAAGCAGCAACAGGGTGAGGATCATACACGTCACGGCCTTCCCAGAATAACATAAATTTGCCCTTACTGAGAAAATTCTGAAACAAGACTACAGAATTTCCCCGGAATACAAAACGAGCCTCATGTGTGGTAACTGCTGCAGTGGTTGCCAGTATAGCGGCCGATCATACATTGAACTAAATTGAACAACAAAAAGTAAAAATGAGTCAAATATAATAAAATTGGGTATATTGATAATGATTTACGTTTGATAATTTGAGATACCTATATTTTAATTACGTTAAATGGGTTTATGACTACCTATATATATTTAGAGGATAAATTACTATAATTACTTTAATTACCGTATCCTTTGCCACCCATAATGTTTTACAGTGTAGGAGAGCTTTTATCCTTAATTGCCGTTGACCATTAGTTGTTCAGCAACATTATTATTATTATTATTATTATTATTATTATTATTATTATTATTATTATTTGTTTTGGTATTTTGTTTTGGCTGTGGCATCGGAAACTAGACTGCATATAGATACATTCAAATGGGACAAATCTTATAAGAAGCAGCAGCAACAGCAGTAGTGAAGAAAATAAGGTACGAGGACAATATTTAACTTTATAAGAGTAATATTCAGGGTTGCGCACCACAGGCATTTTCCTCAACAATAAATATCCTACATAGTCATGCATGCCGGATGAAGTTTACAGTTGATTAATGGACACCCATCAAAAATAAATTACACACTCACTCAAGGTCATATAGAAATGGAAGAGGTATTCGTCGGAAATATGTGTAATTTGTGTTTTTATATGTAGCCTATGGAAGAATAATTATAACAGATAGATCTGCCTCAGGGAGTGGACAGAAACAAGGTACCGGTATAAGAAGTGAAAGTTAAGATAGTAGTACTAGTAATAGTGATAAAAGTGATATGAGTTAAGTTAAATTCTATGTGGACTAGGCACATTAATATGCAGAAAACCATTCTCCCTCTCTCTCTCTCTCTCTCTCTCTCTCTCTCTCTCTCTCTCTCTCTCTCTCTCTCTATATATATGATTAGTGAAACTTCAGGAAGCTTCAGAAGGCGCAGAGGCTGAGATGGACGAATCATATTTCCTCACATTCGACAGCAAAAGATGCTCTCAAAGCCCTGCAGTTTGGGAGCGAAAACATCTATTCACCTGGCAACCCAAAACCTTCCCCAACTCTACCCAGGACAACTATACCCCGTGACCTTGCTAATCCTTGCAGCTCACGGAGGAGCAGCGGAGCCACTGCCAAGACGCTTCCAACTCTACCCAGGACTTTAACTGGCCCACCCGGTGATCCAACACTATCATTAACTTGACCTCGGACAACTATATCCCGCAACCTTACTAATCCTTTCAGATCATAGTCAACCCAGTGGACGGAACCATTGTTGTGATTGGTCCTGATGAGGCTCCAAAAGCTTGGACTGGGCCTTATAAACCCCTGATTCTGCCGAAGGAAGACAAAACATCTGGGACTCACCAGCAGCCCAGCTTATCCCTTCTCGAGACTCCAGCAGCAGCAGCAGCAGCCCAGCTTTCCCCTCCTGAAGGCCCAGCAGCTCTCTCCAAAGGACAGGAGGACCCCAGAAAGTGAGATCAGCTGGGTGGACAGCACTGGCGACATAAGGGCCATTCTTAACCCCCTGGACCCCAAGGATATGTAATACCCATCTTGCAACACAATCCCACCCCTACTCTGTACAACTGTCCAACTCAAGAGTAAAACGATACTCCCAATCGTTCTTCTATTCAACAGCTGAGCTCTGGAACTCTCTCCCTGAATACATCTTTCCCTCATCCTATGACTTAAAGGTGGGAGCTCATGGGTTGAGGTAAACATGGAAAAATAATTGCCAACCTGCATATAATTATCTTGTAAAATGCAATGTCACTGAAATAATTATTAACAATGGTATAAAGGATTTTGCGGATCGTCTATACCGGGCATGTGACGTCATAGTGACGTCACACCAGTATCCTTAGTCTAGACTGGATGGTGGACTTACACTCTTGTGACATCACAGGCCCGGTATAGACGATCCACAAAATCCTTTATACCATTGTTAATAATTATTTCAGTGCCATTGCAATTTGCAAGATAATTATGTACAGCTTGGCGATTATCATTCCATGTTTATCTCAACCCATGAGCCCCACCTTTAAACTGTTTCAAACTCCGCATGTCCAGACATTTTGGTTCGAGCATTCCTTGATTTTGGCCCTGTCACTCTTTCAACTCTGGGGGAGGCACTCATCACAGGCAGTTTTGCCTTTGTCTCCCTCATCCACAGAGAAAAAACAAAAACAAATATTTAATAAAAAAGTACACTCCAGACCCAGCCACTTGTCAATTTTGTTGTTTTTCCTGAAAGCACATGGGATGGGTTAGTAATGAAGGAAAAACAACATAAAACTGGTCACCTAGGTCATTTGGGGGTCCTGGGGTGCAGTCACAATTAACATGGGGTGATGGGTAGGCAAAATACTGGAAAATCACTCCCGTGCGCGCGCCCACACGCACGCGGCTGGACTTGGGGGGTAATTAAGGCGGACGCAACAGTTGCGTCCCTGGTACTGCAGGTTAAATATGTAGGCGACGCATAACGTGCGTCCCTGGGGTCGAAAGAGTTAAAGAGAAATGTAATAACACAAGGGCTGACCCTCAATTTTAGAAAGAGTATCTGACGAAGCCCTTTTGTCTGCCGCATCCACCACTGGACTCTGTTCTGGTGTCCGAGTGTCCCAAGGTGAAGGAGTTAACCTTCTCCGACATATGACACAGTTTTGAGCCTAATAGTACTTTAAAGTCTTTGTTACCATCAGGGGTATTTAGAAACCTTTAGTTTAGTTATTTCAACCTCTGCAGTTGTCTTTGAGTTAGCTGTGGGCAGAAAACTAATTTTGGAGAGGTAATTATAAGAGTGAGAGAACTCTATTTTTATTGCTAATCTGGCAACCTCTGCGTCATATGAGCGTGAAAGGGTTAAGACGATAGATCCCCAGTCTGTACCTGAAGGAGTCGTCTTGTACTGATGGTGACGATGAGGATCCCCATTCTGGACCTTGCCATGTATTGACATTGGCCTAGATCCAGCAGCAGCAGTAACCAATTACTGAAGCCACCGGGTTCAGAGGTCTGTACCTGATGAAGGAGCTGCCCTGTGCTGACGACGATGACAAGGGTCCCCAGCCTGTACCTGATGAAGTAGCTGCATTGTACTGACAACAACCTACATCGATCCAGCAGCAGCAACCTACACCTGAAGCCTACGAGGCTCAGAGAACCACGCTACTAACCTCACAAGAGGCGCTGAGGCACCAGCCCGGCTAAGATAACGTTGTATATGCTTTATTCCTTGTAATTCTGTGTCTTTTATGTGTCTATTGTCTGTGTAAATAAACTATACTTCGTGTACAGTTGTTCAAAGTTCCAGCTGACCCACCCTCACTCTGGGGCTCGCAGAATTATCTGGCAATACTGGTGTAGGAAGGAGGTGTGTCTTACAAAGATTGGGATTGGTAGATCTGATTTCGGCTATATCATTGTTAGAACATAATACTAAACAAGGGAAAGTAAGCCTATCTCAAATAAAAATGCATACATTGCTATGTATGATCTCGAACATTTATCCAAAGTTCGTAGATTTGCTTAAATATTCCAGTTATTATATCCACTGATTGGCAACTACACCAGTATTGCCAGATAATTCTGCGAGCCCCAGAGCGAGGGTGGGTCAGCTGGAACTTTGACCAACTGTACATTCCATGTGTTCTTCCTCTCCAGTCAAACACCCCTGATTAAACGTTCTAATAATATTAGCACTTCAATATATATATACTATACATAGTAGCAGTACTGTGGAGGGTGAGAAATATTATGAACACCTGACTTGGTTTCACGACACCACAATAATAGGGAGGAGGGGGAGGGGGAGGAAGTTGGGGACGAGGGTACTAGACGGTGACGACCACTAACACCAACACAAGGGTAGGAAGGGGAGGAGGAAGACAGAAACAAGGAAGAGGAGAATTACTGCTAAAGGGGAATACGGGCATGCAGATTAAAGAGGATTGTTAGAGAAGAGGTGAAGATAAAGAGAACAAAATGGGTACTGTACTGTAGAATATAGGCTATGCGAGTAAGCTACAACATAAGCGATTATAGTACATGTTACGTATTGGTAAGAGCAGTTACTTTTGTTGTTTTAAGTGCGGTTTATATTTGCACATTATGACCTCTTTTTAATGACGCTCTTATCTCCACCACCAACAAATAGGGATTATTATTGATATTACTGAAAAGGTTATTCCTAGACAAAATAACGTTCCTTGGCAGTAGTTCCAATAGGAGTCAAAGTAATCGGGTTGACACAAAATATTACATCCTAATACACTGTTGAATTATGTTGTCATTGCCTATATGGTGTAAAATCTTGAGTATAAATATGTATGGATTAGCTTTCAATAATCATTAATTATATTATATATGGTACTGTACATGGTGTGGAATCGAGTTATAAATAGCCTGATAGTATCTTTTAAAATATGTGAATTTCAGCTGTGCTTGTTGAGCAGTAAAATACATATTATACACGACACTTAAGAGGGCCAACCTCGCTTTTTTTTCTCTCTTTCTCTCCCTCTCTTTGGCTTGTATCCATTCGGCCCCATTCAGCCTACTGTTTGAAGACGTTTACCCCCATCCAGGTGTCAATATTTTCTTGGCGAGCGGTAGCGAGCCAGCATATATATATATATTTTGTTTTACAGCAAGCTAAATTTGTACATTTTATTTCTCCATATAATGCACCTAGTTGGGGATAGACGTCATAAAACAGTTAGCTGAATGGGGCCGAATGGATACAAGCCAGAGAAAGAGAGAAAATGAGATAAAAATAACAAAAAAAAGCCGGTGACCTCCCTTAACAAGTGTGGAGTTAGGTTATAAATAGCCTGGAGTCATAATAGCAACAGTGTGGTGTTATAATACATCTGGTGTGAAGTGGTGGATAACATGTTCGGGTGTACCGACTGGTATTATTACCCTTAACTCCTTCAATACCGTACCGTACGTAATCTTCTATGTAAGTTGCAGAAAATCGCCTGGCGGTAGTTCAACATGATTCGAAGACAGAGAGAAAGAAAGAAAGAAAGAAAGAAAGAAAGAGAGAGAGAGAGAGAGAGAGTATCGCAATAAACTAAAGAAAAAAATCCAGTAAAACTATAAATAGTTACCGTACATCCCTATTTACCTTGCCATATCAACGCGACGCAACTCTCCAGGACCAATACGTACCTGAAACACAAAAGAAGGAACATTATAATCACTAGTAGGAAAACAATATATAATAGTACCGTACTAAAATGTCAAGACTACCCTTGTATTATCCATTTGACGTGACTCAATATTATATGGTGTTTTGTACACACACACACACACACACATACACACACACACACACACACACACACACACACACACACCCTTCCTAAACTACACAATATTATCTATTGACATAGAAAATGTAATTATTTTATGGAAAGGCAAGTGAAACACAACCATAGTTGATGCAAGGCGTTATAATATATAATGCGAGTGAATTCATCTATTTTGTTTTCGAAGACGCATTTTCACCTCATTCTGGTTATCATTACAGGATTATATGCAGCTTAGTAAAGACCTGTAGCAATCAAAGGGGTAAATTCGACCTCAATCAACCCACAAGTTCTTCCTAAGTTGCATAAAATCGTCTATAATAACACCCAGCATAAAAGGAAGAAATACATCCTCACACTGAGAGGGTTAAAAGTGTTTAAGTCTGTTTTTTTATTAACTGGCGGGACATTGTCTTGCCCTCATTTTAAGTGCTCAGTTATTATTATTATTAAACAGTTCCCTCCCTCCCTTTATCTCTCTCTCTTTATGTGTTCAGTTATTATAGAACAGTTCCCTCCCTCCCTCCCCCCCTTCTCTCTCTCTCTCTCTCTCTCTCTCTCTCTCTCTCTCTCTCTCTCTCTCTCTCCTGTCCTAGGTGTTGTGTAATATCTGGGTGTAGTGCTATGGTGTGGTATATGACCCTCTCCCGCATCATATATCTGGGTGTAGTGCTATGGTGTGGTATATGACCCTCTCCCGCATCATATATCTAGGTGTAGTGCTATGGTGTGGTATATGACCCTCTCCCGCATCATATATCTGGGTGTAGTGCTATGGTGTGGTATATGACCCTCTCCCGCATCATATATCTGGGTGTAGTGCTATGGTGTGGTATATGACCCTCTCCCGCATCATATATCTGGGTGTAGTGCTATGGTGTGGTATATGACCCTCTCCCGCATCATATATCTGGGTGTAGTGCTATGGTGTGGTATATGACCCTCTCCCGCATCATATATCTGGGTGTAGTGCTATGGTGTGGTATATGACCCTCTCCCGCATCATATATCTGGGTGTAGTGCTATGGTGTGGTATATGACCCTCTCCCCCATCATATATCTGGGTGTAGTGCTATGGTGTGATATATGACCCTCTCCCGCATCATATATCTGGGTGTAGTGCTATGGTGTGGTATATGACCCTCTCCCGCATCATATATCTGGGTGTAGTGCTATGGTGTGGTATATGACCCTCTCCCGCATCATATATCTGGGTGTAGTGCCATGGTGTGGTATATGACCCTCTCCCGCATCATATATCTGGGTGTAGTGCTATGGTGTGATATATGACCCTCTCCCGCATCATATATCTGGGTGTAGTGCTATGGTGTGGTATATGACCCTCTCCCGCATCATATATCTGGGTGTAGTGCTATGGTGTGGTATATGACCCTCTCCCGCATCATATATCTGGGTGTAGTGCTATGGTGTGGTATATGACCCTCTCCCGCATCATATATCTGGGTGTAGTGCTATGGTGTGGTATATGACCCTCTCCCGCATCATATATCTGGGTGTAGTGCTATGGTGTGGTATATGACCCTCTCCCCATCATATATCTGGGTGTAGTGCTATGGTGTGATATATGACCCTCTCCCGCATCATATATCTGGGTGTAGTGCTATGGTGTGGTATATGACCCTCTCCCGCATCATATATCTGGGTGTAGTGCTATGGTGTGGTATATGACCCTCTCCCGCATCATATATCTGGGTGTAGTGCCATGGTGTGGTATATGACCCTCTCCCGCATCATATATCTGGGTGTAGTGCTATGGTGTGATATATGACCCTCTCCCGCATCATATATCTGGGTGTAGTGCTATGGTGTGGTATATGACCCTCTCCCGCATCATATATCTGGGTGTAGTGCTATGGTGTGGTATATGACCCTCTCCCACATCATATATCTGGGTGTAGTGCTATGGTGTGGTATATGACCCTCTCCCGCATCATATATCTGGGTGTAGTGCTATGGTGTGGTATATTTTTTTTTTTTTTTTTTTTTTCTATGTGATTGAGGGAGGCAAAAGGCATTACTGCCTATAGCGAGTGCCTCCCCCATAGTTGAAAGAGTGACAGGGCCAAAATCAAGGGACGTTCGAGCCAAAATGCCTGGACACACGGAGTTTGAAGCAATTTAAGTCATAGGAAGAGGGAAAGACTGATTCTGGGAGAGAGTTCCAGAGCTCAGATGTAGAGTAGAAGAAAGTTTGAGAGTAACGTTTCACTCTTGGGTTGGAGAGTTGCACAGAGTAGGGGTGGGATTGAGTTGCAAGACGGGTACCACATGCCCTACGTAAAGGAGGTGGTATGCACTGGGATAGCTCTGAGGAACACTGATTATTATAGTAGCGATAGAATAGCGAGAGAGATGCAACATTGCGGCGAAGAGAGAGAGATTGCAGAGAGTTGGTGAGTGGACGGGAGTTAATGATACGAAAGGCCTTCCTTTCAACTTTGTCTAGGAGAGCGGTGTGAGAGGAACCTCCCCACACATGTGAACAATACTCAATACAAGGGCGCACTATGCCCCTGTACAGAGCAAGAAGCTGTGCAGGGGAAAAGAACCCCCTAAGGCGGTTGAGCACACCCAGCTTCTGGGAGGCTGCCTTAGCAAGACTGGTAATATGGTCCTTCCAAATGAGAGCAGAAGAAAAAGAGACACCAAGAATATTGAGAGAAGATGAAGGGTTGATTTTTGTATTGTTGAAGAATAAGGGATAGTCCGCTGGGAGATCCTGACGGGTAGATAGATGGAGAAATTGGGTTTTGGAAGCATTAAAGTTAACAAGGTTTTCTCTGCCCCAATTGGAAATAGTATTTAGATCAGAATTTAAGAGTTCTATGGCTTCATTACGTTTGTCGTTGAGGGATTGCTGGCTGGGACGTTCTGAAAAACTAATGGAGTAGTGTAAGGTTGAGTCGTTCTGCGTATGAATGGATGGGAATTAAGGTACAGTTAAGGAGATCATTTATAAAAATTAGAAAGAGAATAGGAGATAGGACAGAGCCCTGAGGAACACCGGAGTTTATAGGGTGAGGAAGTGAACAATGGCCGTCCACAACCGCAGCTATGGAACGGCCGGAAAGGAAATTAGAGACAAAGGCACAGATGGAGGGATAGAAACCAAAGGAGGGTAGTTTAGAAATTAAAGATTTATGCCAGACTCTATCGAAGGCTTTCGATATGTCTAGTGCAATAGAAAAAGTCTCACCGAAGTCCCGAAAGGAGGATGACCAAGAGTTAGTAAGATATGAAAGAAGATCACCAGTAGAGCGACCCTTAAGGAAGCCATACTGGCGATCTGAGAGCAGATTATAAGAAGAGAAATGCTTAAGAAATTTGGAAGCAAGAATAGTTTCAAAAACTTTAGAAAGACAAGAGATAAGAGCAATTGGACGATAGTTGGAGGGTTGAGAGCGGTCACCCTTCTTTGGGACAGGTTGAATGTGAGCAAACTTCCAGCATGAAGGGAAGACGTTAGAGGATAGACAGAGACGAAAGAGTTTGCCTAGGCAGGGAGTCAGCACGGAAGCACAGTTTTTGAGAACAACAGGAGGAACACCGTCCGGACCGTACG